>NW_020769351.1:1953299-1968776 GCF_900518735.1 Pseudonaja textilis
CTCTCTCTCTCTCTCTCTCTCTCTCTCTCTCTCTCTCTCTCTCTCTCAAGATACAGAAAACTTGCACATAAGGAAAGAGGAAGATTTTTGATGCACGTTAGAGCAGGGGTCTCCAATCTTGGCAACTTGGAATTCTGGGAATTGAAGTCCACAAGTCCTAAAGTTGCCAAGGCTGGAGACCCCTGCGTTAGAGCAAAGTTGCCTGGTTGTTTCTGCTGTCACTCACTACCCTTGCCAATTGTTACAGTGTTTGTGCCTTGCCTTTTCTTTGCAAGCTCCCCTGTAAGAAGAGGAGGAGCGGCAGGACCTGGGGGGTGGAGTCAAAAGAGTAATCAGCCTAGCATCCCAACGTAGCTATAAGCAAGACAAGTCCAATTCCTCTTGAATTCTGTGGACCCTTATCTACCTCCAAGCAGGTGCAAAACGTGAGTTGAGAAGATTCTTGCGTCTAGGCTGTTTAGCAATAAATCAGTTTAACGAGACTTTCCTAGTTAGGTAGACCTGAACTTTTGCTCTCTCCCTACAAAGAGTTCTTTCCTAGTTTTACTACCCAACCAACCTGTGAGTAAATTGGGACATTATGCCCCTAGGCATCCCAGGAAGAGAGGTGGAAGCTGCAAGTTCTTCAGATCTCACAGTACACCTCCTGGGATTTTGTTGGGAAGGGAAGGATCAATTCCCCTTTCTACTAATTGATGTTTAGGGACAGGCAGCCATTTTGTGACAGTGCTTGACTTCTGTTCTCAACGTTCCAGATATGTTCCTATCTATACATGGGTAGTTTTCCTGTGTCTGTTCCTCCCTGACGCACAGATGGAACACCTTAATGGGACACCCATCCAGCAGAAATAATATCAGCCACATAAGCATCGTTAATTAACTTTCAAACCGAAGACGTTTTCCATCCTCTGGCGTTCATTGATTCAGCCAGTCGCTTGTTCCCGATGAGCAATCATTTATTTCCCCGCGCAGAAAATATTCTCAGATTCCATTTGCAGCAAGCAAGGTAATACTTTCCATTCTGCCAAAACGTTTTAGAACAGAGGTCCCCAAACTTGACAACTTTAAGACTCGTGGACTTCCACTCCCAGAATTCTCCAGCTAGCTGGAGAATTCTGGGAGTGGAAGTCCACGAGTCTTAAAGTTGCCAAGTTTGGGGACCCCTGTTTTAAGCATTCAATGCAACCAATTTGCAAGCTGTTATGCAACCACTCACACTTTGCATGGATGCTCCTTGCTTTTTCATCATTACTCTCCTCTCAACAAAAATATAGTAAACAGGTTCAAAAGAAGAATACCTGAGATGCTACTCCTTTTGTTTTAAAGGTCCATCATCTAGATCACGCCCCCCCCCCAAATGTAACAACCTTAAGGTATGATGACTTCATTTCCCAGAATTCCATGCTGGCTGGGAAATTCTGGAAGTTGAAGTCCACACATCTTAAAGTTGCTAAGACTAACAAACACTGTCTTAGCTTCTTCCAAGGTTCCTGCAAATGGTTCCTGAATGTGAACAGACTCCTTATTTTTAAGCCCAGAGGTGTTAAAAGTGGTCGTCTTCCTCCTTTGCAGCAGATTCTTCCAGCAACGAAAGCAGCTGCTACGGGTATTTTGGGGTCTTCAGCGAAGCACATTTAATGAATTCAGGAAAGCCAATCGCCACTTTTGAACCTTGCTAATCAAAAGACAGAGAGATGAGAGTTGACGCCAACTGTTAGCCTAACACTGTCTGCCTTGCGTTTTGCAGATGTTGTCCAATTCTCACCATTAAGCAAGGCTCCTGGAGGTGGCCAATTGCCTATGAGAAATCCAGCAGGAAAATTAGCAGAACAAACGATTTGCAAACTCAGTGTGGCACGCCATCAGCAACAGATTTGTGGGACCAGTAACTTTTAAAACAGCAAGAAATCATTTTTCATGCTCACAACGATATGGGTTTCGGTTAGAACACAGCTACGGAACATTGCAATTTTCACAGAATGGATGTTTAAATTCTCCTTTGGGGGAGGGAAAAAAAAAGCAAAAATCAATCACTTTGAAGTCATTAAAACAAAAAGAAACCACGTGCCTTCAACCTCTACCTCACCAAGATTCCCTGGGCAGAAGATTTCCTGTCAGCTGAGACGGAATCAGCTATACAAGTGGATCAGTTAACAGCAGCCAGCAAAGCAATTAATCTTTCTCACCAATCTGATCCATTAGCAACAACCAACAAAGCAACAACCTTTTACTTGCTGACTTACTACTTCATTACTTCAATACTTATAACACTGATTACTTTATTACCTCAAAACTTATCACTTTTATTACCTCAAGACATGTATCAATGATTAGAGAACGATGTCTATAAAATAATTCCTCTATAATAATTTCTCTAAAATAATTTATCAATTGATTGTTTGTTTGATTGATTAGTGTGATTAAGAGTGTCTAGTGCAAATAATGTGATTACCAATCTGTAATTTAATTGATTAGCAACGTTAATTATTAGTGTAATTAATTGACCAGTGTGATGAGTGATTACTGTAATTAATTGTTTAGGGTGATTGTTAATTCGTGAAATTACTTGACTAGCACGATTATTGTAATTAATTGATTGGTGCAATATTGTTATTGATCTTGTTTGACTGAACAATTTAATCAACGAACCATCTCAATAAACCCACCATGCCAGGAAAAAAATCCAACGCCAAACCAGAAGCCCAAACGAAAGAAATCCCCACCAATGAACCACAAGACTCCTGCACATGCCTTATATGTAAAGAAACTTTAAAGGAGAATGAAAATCCCATTACCGTATTTCCCCATGTATAAGCCACCCCTTTTTTCCAAAATTTTCAAGCCCAAAAAGTAGGGGGGTGGCATATACAAAGCAGGTACGATTACGAGTGCGAGTACGCGATAGAAATGCATACGCTAGGCATCGGCCTGAATGCTTCGTTCCTACTCTCGTTCCGATGCGTAGATTGCTAGCGTCGCCCGCACCGCTTTCGGCGTCATGACCGAAGTTGTAGATCTAAACGTCGAATTTTGTTTCTTTGTAAATTTTCTTTCTTCATAACTTGTTTCTCTAATAAAATATTTTTTTCAAAACTTCACAGTCCAAAAATTGGGGGGGTGGCTTATACAAAGGGGGTGCTTATACATGGGGAAATACGGTAAATGTTCCCTATGTGACAACTACACTCACCATGGTTGCTTGGGATTACCCAACAAACGGCTCAGTTCCTAGAATCATCCAACCAGGTATTTCCATATTTCTGTCCATTGTGCAGACCCAAACTGGACAAATATATTGCCCTGTTCGAAAGAGTTGATACCATAGAAAAATGAGTATCTTCCCTTGACACCATAGTAGAATCCCTGGACACTACAAAAACAAGATTAACTAACCTAGGGAAAAAAAGACACAACGCAAAAAAAATGAACATCCAATAGCTACAAACCACATCTTTACCCAACAAAGGCAACCAAAACCCAATCCACAAAAAACCACAAATCCTACAAATAATGATATCCCAATCCTCATCAAGGAACTTCGATCAAAAAAAAAAAAATCACTATGGCGTAAAAACAAAACTAGCTACGTAGCAAACTTTAAAAACCGATACAACACCTTATGCCATGAATGAAATACTTGAAAATACAGCTCATCTGTCTGGAATCCGCACTGTATATCAGACATTAATACAATTGAGCGAGTCCAGAAGTATTTCACGAGAAGAGTACTACACTCCTCTGCTTGTAGTAGAATATCCTACATCACCAGGCTTGAGATTTTGGGCTTGGACAATCTTGAACTACGCCGCCTGCGGTTGGACTTAAGCATAGTACACAAAATTATCTGCTACAATGTCCTACCAGTGAATTACTACTTCAGCTTCAATCACAACAATACAAGAGCACACAACAGATACAAACTCAATGTTAACTGCTCCAAACTCGATTGCAGAAAGTACGACTTCAGCAACAGAGCGGTCAATGTCTGGAATGCGCTACCTGACTCTGTTGTTACATCCTCAAACCCCCCAACTCCTTTAACCTCAAACCATCCACTATTGACCTCACCCCGTTCCTAAGAGGTCTGTAAGAGGCGTGCATAAGTGCACCATTGTGCCTCCAGTCCCTGTCCTATTGTCCCCATTTATTCGTACCTATTTCCTGTATTCATACTCATGTTTATACTTATACCTATTGTAAGCAATTGACAAATGAAATGATATGAAATAAATAAATATCCAAGCATTAGCTGAAAATAAAACGCTGTTTAAAAACAAAAACAAAAAAACAGAACAGCTGTCTTTGCCACCCCCTTGTCTGTAGGTTGACAATCTCAAACCAAAATGCGAATAAGCCATCATTAGGAGCAGCGCAGAGCTTGCATTAGTACACCACAGTAAATTTTCAACTGTCATTGAAATTGGATTATGTACTTCCTGCTCCAGGAAAGATTATTTTCCCTTAACAGAGTGGAACACAGCTCAAGTTTCAAATGGACATCCGCTGGCAATCTGCTTTTTTTTTTTTTCCCCAGCCAACTGCTTGTGCTGAACAGACCAAAACATGAGGTTTTATCCAGTGAAAGAAACCCAATTCACAGAAGTCCAGATTTACTCCTCTGCTGGACTTCACCACAATCTGAGATACACAAAATCACATATAATGGCAAAGTCTACACCGGAGGTCTCCAAACTTGGCAACTTTAAGACTTGTGGACTTCCAACTCCCAGAATTCTGGGAGTTGCAATCTACAAGTCTTAAAGCTGCCAAGTTTGGGGACCCCTGGGCTACACATACATCAAGCTCAGAACACAGAATCATAGGGCTTGAAGAGACCTGAGAGATCTTCTAGTCCAACCCCATTCAAAGCAGGAGACCACACTACACTGTAAGAAAGATGTGGAGACCCTAGAAAAAGTGCAGAGAAGAGCAACCACAGGAGGATTAGGGGACTGAAGGCTAAAGCATATGAAGAACAGTTGCAGGAACTGGGCCTGGCTAGTCTAGTGAAAAGGAGGACCAGGGGAGACATGAAACCAGTCTTCCAATATTTGAGGGGCTGCCACAGAGAGGAGGAAGGGGGTCAAGCTATTTTCCAAAGCACTCGGAAGGCCAGACAAGGAATAATGGATGGAAACTGAACAAGGAGAGATTCAACTTAAGTGCAAGAAGAGAATTTCAGAGTAATTAAACAGACTGCTGTTCTGGCTCTCGCCCTTGCCAAAAAGATAATTCTTTAATTCAACAATTGGACCGAGTCAGAAGCAGGGAGACCGCCGGAAAAGCAAAGAAAACCTCTTGCCTCCGTTTAACTTAGTTTGCAGCTGTCATCAGGGTTGGCACTTCTGAATCACCGACACCATCAATTTCTTCTCTCAAAGGGCCCAGGTAGCAGATAATGGCCAATTTGGTCCTCTGCCCAAGGAGACAATTCAACAGGCTGCGCTAGATGGAGGAAGAGGATGAACTCACATCCTGCCTTAAGCCATCATATAATTTGGCCTTGATAGAAGGGGTTCCTGCTGCTGGTGTTGCAATTCCAGCTGGAAACTATGGTTTGTGACTTAGCCTGATATGGAAATCCAGCCCGTTGTATTGATTAAGTCAATAAACGCTGATTTAGCGCAGTGTGCAATCCCAACTCTAATGTTCAGGATACTTTCTGTGTCCTTAAACTGTTCCCTAGCCAATCGTTAGATCAGGGGTCTCCAACCTTGGCAGCTCTAAAGACTTGTGGACTTCAACTCCCAGCTGGCTGAGGAATTCTGGGAGTTGAAGTCCACAAGTCTTAATATTTCCAGGTTTGGAAGTAGTCCCTATGCTAGAGCATCCATAACCATCTCTTCTGGGTCCACTGGCTAAGCATTCTGGGAGTCGGAATCCTCAAACATCCGGAGAATGCCTGGCAAGGAACGGCTGCTTCAAACTCCAGTATTATACCTGGGAAACAACCCCATGTTCCTTGGTTTTTTCCCCTGCTTAGGGAGTCAAGGATAGAGAAAGATGCTGCCATTGAAAAATGTATGAGGCTGTCTCCAGAATCCCTCCCTCCTCCCCTTAAAAGCCTCCCCCACCTCCTCATTAATTGCTCATGCCAAGGGAACTGTTAACTGCCTCCCACCTTCTCAAAAATGCGTGGGAATTCAGCAGAATAATTTCAAGTTTTGCACTTCATTCGCCTCCCCGTCCAACTTTTTCCACTGATATAAATGCAAGCGGACCTGAGACAGAACCTGCTTGGGCAAATGGGGATTTGCTCAAAGGGTGATGAAAACTGTTTGCTGGAATTGTATACAGGTAGTCCTCAAGTTATGATTGCAATTTCTGCTGCAAAGCAATACATTTTGGGCTTTGCCCATTTCACCATCTTTGTTGGCCACAGCTGTTTAAGCGAATCATTGCAGTTGTTAAATTAGTTTACTTTAGTTTACTTTATTGTCATCGCACTTTGTACAACGAAATCAAACACCATCTTCAGTGCACATTGAAAATAAAAACACACACATCCTTCACCCTCCACACATTGAACCGAAAACCCCCGACACCACACCAATAGAAGCTGTTTTTCAGCCTATTTGTCCTTGTTTTTATTATTCTGTACCGTCTGCCAGATGGTAATAGTTCAAAAAAAAAAAAAAGGGTGCCCAGGATGAGATGGATCTTTGAGAATGTTTTGAACTTTCTTAAGGCAGCGGGAGCTCTAAAGCTCTTCCAAAGAGGGGAGAGGGCAGCCCATGATCTTCTGGGCAATGACATTAACCCACTGGAGTGCTTTCCTGTCTGCCTATGTGCAATTGGCAAACCATACACAGTTGTGCAGTAAGTTAAGATACTCTCTGTGGTGCAGCGGTAGAAGGTCACCAGCAGTTTCTCATTCAGTTGTTTTCTGAGAAGCCTCAGGTAATCTAATCTCTGCTGGGCCCTTTTGACCAGGGCTGCAATGTGAGCCCCCCAGGTCAGGTCCTCTTTTAGGGTAACACCCACAAACTTAAACCTGGCCACTTGCTCCACTCGGTCTCCATGGATAAACAAGGGCTGGAGGTCTGATCTGTTCCTTCTATAGTCCACTATAAACTCTAAATTAGTAACTCGGGGAGTGAATCTGGTTTCCCCATTGACTTTGCTTGTCAGAAGGTCACAAAAGGAGACGTGACCCCAGGACACTGCAACCGTCATAAATACGAGTCAGTTGCTAAGCACCTGAATTTTGATCATGTGACCACGGGAATTTTGACCACGGGAATGCTGCAATGGTTGTAAATATGAGCAGCAGTAATTTTTTCATATTTTTTTCAATGCTGATATAACTGCAAACCGTCACTAAATGAAAGGTTGTAAATTGAGGATTGCCTGCATATAATCCTATGTTGGATGATATGCATTACTCTTCATAACTATTTGGTTGATGTTTAAAATAAGACCCTAGGGGGTGCAAATTTCCCTATGGCTGTTTCAGATATTCCAAATTTGGGGGGAAAAACACTCCAGGTTTGAGCTGCTCTTGGGGCAGAATAGGGCATTTTGTTTCAATATGCCACCATTTGGAACAAGGGGAGCTTGAAAGAAGCCCTGGTTTGTTTGTCCCGTGACCACAAAAAAATAGCTGGGCATCAGCCCACAATGAGTGTTCTCCATGACCAAACTTACATAAAAGTTGGCCAGCTAAAAACGTTCTTAAAGTTGAGAAACACTGCAAAACAACTAGACACAAAAACGGTTTCCACCACCACCACCACGTGACATCACACCTAATTACTACGATACCGCCTTATGTCTAAGGATATTTACCCATGTAGTAGGGCTGTATTGCTATTATCTTTCTCATCTTTTCTACTGCTTTTCCCTATGATTATATTATGTACATTGAGAGCTTATGCACTAGAGATGAATTCCTTGTGCGTCCAATCACACTTGGCCAATAAAGAATTCTATTCTGTTCTGCCCCACTCCATCCCATTCTGCGTTGTTCTGCTTTGCTGTTTTCTATTCTATTGTTATATTATTCCATTCCACCTACCCACATTCTGCATATTCTACTCTGATCTGTTCTACTGTTCTGTTCTACTCCACCCCATCCTGAGCGCCATTTTATTTTATTCTGCTCTGCATTCTGTTCTGTTCTGTTCTGTTCTGTTCATCTATTCTATTTCATCCCACCCCACCCTATTTTGCTTTCTATTCTATTCTATTCCACTGAAATTAAATGCATGTCAATTTCATGTCAGGCTGAAGGTAACTGTTGCTTTCAGAACAAGCCTCCCCAATCGGCGCCATCTGTCCTATAATCCGCCATATTGTCACTTCATGTAATAAATAAATCTCACAACCTCCACAGCCGTTGGCAAAGCAACCAACTGTATTTATTTCTGTTGGAAGAACTAGGAGAGACTGTTTTAAAATCCAGATTATTTAAACGGCACACAACCTGCAACAGGGGCAAGTTGCAAGATTTAAAATAAGCATGGGGTACTTTTGGCCAAGTTCAAGCAACTTCCAACGCTCCCATGTCCCTTCGCTGATGAAGAATTTTGGGAGAAATTCAGGCTGTTACTTGGGATGGCTGAAAACTAGTTAGATTAGACGACTTCTAGGAACGGGACATATTTTCTTAGATTTACTTAGAAGACAATTTTCCCCCAAAGGCTGTAAGTCCACCTATCAAGAAGAACCATTTTGGAAGACAGAGATATGGTAGTAGAGAGACGGGTCTGAAATAAATGTTTCATTCGTTGGAATTCATCTAAAAAGGGGTCAGTTGAGGCTGCCATCTTGACATTTTTTGACTGCCAAGACCTATTTTCAGGGCTGGGATTCTACCGGTTCAGACCGGTTCAGCAGAACCGGATGTTAAATTTGCATCTGCTTCGCCGAACCATTATTTGAACCGACCGGCTGGCCCTGCCCAGGAGTCTCCACGCAGCCCATTTTCGATGCAGGTAAGTCCAGAGTCTGCCCAGAGGCAGAAGTACCAGAAGTCCGGAAACGGGCCTGTTTCTGGCTTCCAGAGGGCCTCCGGTGGCCATGGAGGCCGTTTTCGCCCTCCCAGAGGCCCGAGGGAAGCCTCCGGACTCTGGGGAAGGCGAAAAACAGCCCTCCTAGAAGTTCCGGTAGGCCACGCCCACCATGGCCACACCCACCCAGCAACTGGCCAGCGAACCGGTTGCTGGAATCCCACCCCTGCCTATTTTGTACTTAACCCGACTGATCTGTAAGGGGAACCCATTCTTCCTTAGTGGCCCACTCCAATTGGGTGGGGACTTTGGAAGGTCAGCGTGGAGTGGCAACCACCCCTCGTAGTGATACCCTAAGCCTGTGATGGAGAACCTAGGGCACGCGTGCCACAAGTGGCACGCAGAGCCATTTGTGCTGGCACGCGAGCTGCAGGCAAACTTAGCTCACTGCGCATGCACGCGCCTCACAGCTGATTTTTCCCCCCCCGGTTGGTTTGAGGCCTTTTTTGGCCTCCCAGAAGGTTGGAAAAAGCCCCTGCAAGGCTTTTCGGGACCAATTATATGCCCATTCCATCACTTCCGGTATATAGGATGCTTTCATTTTAGTCATTATAATAGGTAGCCCTTGACGTACAGCCACAAGTGAGGCCAGAAAACGTACTGTGTGCAATTGTTGAGTGAGGCATCACGTGACCACACACCCTTGACTTCCTTGCCACGTTTGTTTGTCCTTGAGCGAGACATCACATGATACAATCTGCAACCTTTCCTGCAGGCTTCCCCATTGACTTGTTGGAAGCCGCCTGGAAAAGCTGCAAGTTGTGATCATGAGATCACCAGACGCTGCAGCTTTAGTAAATGCAAGCTGGTTTGCGGATGCCTGAATCACAATCACACAACCGTGGGTGGTGCAAGCGTAACTTTTGAGGATGAGTCATACGCCACTTTGTCTAGCTCCATCATAACTTCAAAATATCATTTCATATCAACAAACGGTTGTAAGTTGATGAGAACCTCTGATATTATATCAGATATAATATTCCCTCCCAGAGGCCCGAGGGAAGCCTCCAGACTCTGGGGAAGGAGAAAAACAGCCCTCCTAGAAGTTCCAGTAGGCCACGCCTCTGATATTATGATATGCTGTCTAAGACAAGGAAAGGAGTAGCTTCGCGTGTGTCTCCTTTTGTGGAAGAAGAAAGCCTTAGTTCCTCATCCCTCCAAAGCCAACAGTTTTTAGCAGGGACCACAGGGGTCCCCAAACTTGGCAACTGTAAGACTTGTGGACTTCAACTCCCAGAATTAAAATGGCCAAGTTTGGAAATCTCTGATGTAGCACATAAAAGAAATGGGACATTTTCCACGATCCATGTTCTGGTAACTGCCAGATGTTTAATGTATTATACATGGGCCTGCCCTTAAGATGGTTGCATAACAATTCATCGATACGGCTGCCAGATGACTAAAATGAGACCAGACTCTGATCCTATCATACCAGGAATGGCAGAGTATAAATCAAAACTAATACAAATACTTCAGCTGCCCTGTGTATTCTATTTTAGTTCACAGAGCTGTTTTTGGTTTTTTACAGCTTTTTATCTATATATCATTGATATTATTTTGACACTAAAAAGTCTGTATTTTCTCAGGTGTTTTAATTCAATTTCTTCTACTCTAATCTTGGGTACGTGTATCACTTTAATGTTATTCTAGGATTGTGTGATGCTTTAGAATCAATTTGTGACCGATATTTTGAAAAGCAAGAAAGCATAAACCTAGCATCTCTGGGTGACTCATTAAAGCAGCCACATCCCAGACTGCTTCCTGCAGCTGTAAAAACAGAGATGGCTGCTTTCATAAGTGACAGATGGGACGGAATCAATGCTCCCACTGTTCCAAAGCACATCTGCCAAATTACACATGAAACACCCACACCGCTCTTCAACAACTGGGAGATTCTTAAAAAGAACATTTTAATTTACATGTTTTATTCTGCAATAGGTTAAGATTATAATCTACACAATATTTTAAAAAAATGCAACACCCCTGGGTAATCTGAAAATTTGCACATTCAAAGAAAGTTTGCTTGTAGGGGGATTCAAAGCAGACTTGCACCTCTGAAATGCAGAAAATTACAGTTTCGGTCATCTACTCAAGCAGCAAACCTGGATAACATTTGGTTTGGAAAAAGCAGTAAAGGTTCAAATGTCTTCAGCCTTTTGGTGGAATTAAATGTAGTACGGTGTTCCTCAATCTTGGCAATTTAAAGACGTGGACTTCAACTCCCAGAATTCCCCAGCCAGCATCGAATTTAAGTCCAACAAATCTTTGTCAAGATCAAGAAATGTGGCTCACGTCACCTCCATTTTACAGTGCAGAAAGGCAAAACGTGAATTGTAATGATCATTCCCTTCATCTTTTCTTTGGGATCAATAAGGATGTTTTTAGGCAAAATCTCGGAACGTAGTTCCAAATTTATTTTCTAGGAATACCTATGGATTATGGCGGCATTTTGCTCTGCAAGCTGTTAATTTGTACTTCTGCATTTCCAGTCTTAACAAATGGTGACAAAACACAGAGGTCAAAATGCAATCTTTAAAAAAAAAAAATCCATGCCATGTGCAGTTTTTAGTTAAAGTTCTTCTCTGCTCTCTCACTCCTGAATACTATTTTTTTTGGTGGAGGGGATCAGTTTGGATAAATAAAATCTGGACAAATCACTTGCATTTCCTTTGCAAACTGCATCAGGGATCCAATTCTACCCCAATCTCTACCCCAAAAGAAAGGAAGGATGACGCTCCTGTTATTCCATATTTTGCCAACTGGTTGTTCTCTATAGGGGCTTAATATGTTAACAAATCCTGCTTGATCCTACAGTTTAATAAATTATTACGGTTACTATTTGGAGGAAAGTTGGTAAAAACAACAGTTCTGGAAATACTGCTGAGAACTGAATATTGGTCTTGGATCGTTTTCTCTAAAAGTGTTTGGATTATGACACTTCAGCACAGACTGTCCAACTGTTAGTCAATGACTTTTGTTTTATTTTTTTGGCTATATGCTGGCTGGAGTCACTCCCGCCTCTTGTAAGATGGGCAGCCATACAAGTTTGATAGTTTATTCATCTATTTTTGTTCTCGGATGGATGGATGGATGGATAGATATGAATTTGATAGTTTATCCATCTATTCCTGAGAGGGGAGGAGGAGAGGGAAAGGGAGGGAGGGAGGGAGGGAGAGAAAGATAGATAGAAAGAAAGAAAGGAAGGAAGAAAAAGAAAGAAAGAAAGAAAGAAAGAAAGAAAGAAAGAAAGAAAGAAAGAATTAGGAATGTAAACCGGTTGTCAGCATTTGAGTTTGTCAAGAATTGCCATTGCTATTCGTCGTGATAATTCATCTGCAGTTTCAAATGAGGATAGTCTTCGTTCTGAAGTGTTGCCCGATTAGGGCACCCGGTTGCTGAATCGCCCCATTTGGAAGGGACCCGCCTTCTACTTCAAACTCCTGCTAGATGCCGTCTCAGGAAGGCAGGAGCCAGAACTGCACACAACCACGGTTTCTAGCTTGATACCACCATCACAGCCTCCACAATAGCCAGGGTGCCAAAACAATTACACTGAACCCCCCCCCAGTGCAGGACAGGTAGGGTATTTCCTGGCTCTCAGAAGATCTGCGACATTTGTTCCAGGCTGCCTTTCCGGATCCCTCTCCACTTTGGCTGCTCCCATTTGTCCAATACGATCAACACTCGGGGCCCAGAAGGGGACAAAATAATCAAGGGGGGAGGGCGCAACCATCGATCAAGCAGAGAATCACGGCTTCTCGCGCTGCAGCTGCTTTGCTCACCCCGAGGCACAGCTTAAAATGGCGTTCGCTTTTTTCGCAGTTAAGTCGCCCTCTGGGCTCAAGTTTGCTTTGCAGGGTGTGAGCTTCCATTTCTAAAATAAATAAACCTTTTAAAAGCAGACAGGAAGCCAAACCTGTCGGCAACCTGGTGCCCTACTTGGTCCACGCATCAAAGCAGAAGGAACACTATTCTCACTTCAAGCTCCAGATTTATTTATCACTACCCCAATATCAATGGCAACTGTTGAAAAAGTCAAGTGCTGGTTTTTCCCCCATTGCAGAATGACTCCTTTGCTCCTAATTTTCCGTTACCTAATCCAATATATATATGGAGACAGGGAGGGAGGGAGAGAGGAAGGGAGAGAGACAGACAGACAGACAGAGAGAGAGAGAGAGAGAGAAAGACAGAGAGAGAGAGAGAGAGAGAGAGAGAGAAATCAAGAACCAATATTCAGATCAGTGCATTTCCAGGAGGCAGTTCTGTTTTTTCCCCAACTTTCCTGCAAACCATAACAATAATTTATTGAACTTGTAAGCTGTTGGACTCTCGTGAACTCATGAGCGCAAAGCAAACAAAGAAATTACAGTGAAACAAATAATGGAAAAATACTGCAAAAATTTACCCTCCACAAAGGCTAAATAAAGGAGAAATACAACCTTGTGTTTATGGGTTTGTTTGTTTTTAAAGGAAAAGTTTATTACAACCAAAATTTCTGCCCAGAACCTAAATTCTTTCTCTATCTTACACCCCAGCGCTTCCACTGATATGGTTTAAATCTGTCCCAACCAGTTGACCTGCAAATTCTAAAGCCTACTTTTTTGGGCACAGATTCTACAAATACTGGCAACGGCCAGTCAACATTTTCACATCAAATGAAGCAAGTGCAGAGGGGAGGTTAAAAACACCTTCGCTTGGGCAGAGGGTTGGACTAGATGACTTACAAGTCCCTTCCAACTCTGTTAATCTGTTAGAATATATACAAGCATCACATTCCTAGTTTGGATCCCTGGTTTCCTGGGCACATTAGAAAAAAGTGAAACCCCCTTTCTAAACCAGAAACCAAGCATCAGCTTCCTAAATAAAGACCAGTATTATTTGTTAAATCTGCATGGCCTTGTTTTTTTTATTTCTCATCCTGCGGGATATCAGCACTGAAATCCTATCAAATCCCACCTAAATCTCATTTCATCCCAAGGATACACCCTGGTTTTGACCTAAGCACCGCACGCCCAAAATAACGTAAAGCCAGGATCTGGCTTCCTCCAAAGAAGGGAAGAAGGAAAAAAGGAGGGGAGAGGGGGGGGGGGTCTGGACTGCGAAAGAGGGGTCCCCCCCCAAGGATCCTGCTTTGTGGAGGGGTGTGTGTGTGCAGACCCTCACCACTTCCAAGCTCCAAATAACAGATAATCAGAGTTGGAAGGGACCTTGAAGGTCATCTAGTCCAACCCCCACCCCCACCCCTGCCCAAGCGGGAGACCCTACACCATTTCTGACCAATGGCAGTCCAAGGTCCCACTCGGTTCCTAAAGGGCGCTCCGGAACGGCCAACCAGACCCGCTGCCCAGCACCAGGGTGGTGGTGGACGCTGGTGGCCCTGGGGCTGCCCAGCCGGCGGACGGGCGGCTCCTTCCGCAAGCGAGAAGCCCAGGGTGGGCGATGCCTCTCCGGTGCGCGGCGGCTCTCTCGCTCGGCCAGCCAAGGAGGATCGGCTGCGCGGAGACGAGGAGCCTCCAGCAACAGGCAGCCCAGAGCCGGGCGGGCGAGGGCGCGGCTGAGAGCTGCCCACACCGGCTTCCTTCTTTCCTTCTCCCCTACCTGCCTCCCTCCTTCTTTCCTTCCTTCCTCTTTCTCTCCTTCCTTCGTTCCTCCTTTCCTTTTTCTCTTCTTCCTCCCCCTCTCTCTCTCCCTCCACTCTTTTCTTCTTTCGTCCTTTCTCCCCCCTCCTCCTCTTCCTCTCTCTTCCTTTACTCTCCTTCCTTTCTTCTGCCCTTTCTCTCCCTTCTTCCTCCTTTCCTACTCTCCTCCCTTCCCCTCTTTCTCTCCTTCCTTCATCCTTCTTTCTCTCCCATCTTCCCTTCTTCCTCCCTAACTTCCTCCTTCTTTCTTCCATCCTTTCTCTCCTTCCTTCTTCCTCTCCTTCCTCCCTCTTTCTTTCTTCCCTCCCTTCTTCAATCCTTTCTCTCCCTTCTTCCTCCTCTCCTCTCCTCCTTCCTTCCTTCCTTCCTTCTTTCCTCTCTTTCTTTCTCTCCTTCCTTCTTCCTCTCCTTCCTCCCTTTCTTTCTTCCCTCCCTTCTTCAATCCTTTCTCTCCCTTCTTCCTTCTCTATTCTCTTCCCCCCTTCCTTCCTTCTTTCCTCTTTCTTTCTCTCCTTCCTTCTTCTTCCTTTCCTTCCTCCCTCTTTCTTTCTTCCCTCCCTTCTTCAATCCTTTCTCTCCCTTCTTCCTCCTCTATTCTCTTCCCCCTTCCTTCCTTCTTTCCTCTCTTTCTTTCTCTCCTTCCTTCTTCAATCCTTCCTCTCCCTTCTTCCTCCTCTCCTCTCCTCTTCCCTCTCTCCTTCCTTCCTTCCTTCCCTCCCTGCGCCCCACTCACTCGGCCGCGGTGGTGCCGTTGATGGCGGAGCCGTCGGGCGCGGGGCTCAGCTGGATGGGGCCCGGCTTCTTCTTGGGCATGGCGGCGGCGGCGG
>NW_020769351.1:1968876-2007519 GCF_900518735.1 Pseudonaja textilis
GGGGGAGGAGGAGGAAGGGGGGGAGAGAGGGGGGAGGAGGAGGAGGAGAAAGAAGAGGGGGACGAGGGGAGGGGAGGGGGGGAGGGAAAAGGAAGAGGGGGGGCAAGGGAGCGGAGGGAGAGGGGGATGGGGAGAGGAGGGGAGAAGAAAGGGAGGGGGACAGAGGGGGAGGGAGGAGGAGGAGAAAGAAGAGGGGGACAAGGGAGGGGAGGGGGCAGGGAAAAGGGGGGCAAGGGAGGGGAGGGGGATGGGGAGAGGAGGGGAGAAGAAAGGGAGGGGGAGAGAGGGGGAGGGAGGAGGAGGAGAAAGAAGGGGGGGACAAGGGAGAGGAGGGGAGGGGGGAGGAGGAAGAGGAGAAAAGGGACACCCCCCCCCCAAACTCTCCAGGCGTTTCCCACCCTCCCCCTTCCAGCTAGGTGGTCCACACTTCCCCCCAGGCTTTTTGGCTCTTGATGGACTGTCCCATTTATCCTGGGGGGGGGAGAGAGATGGGAACATGCCGGATTATTTGGTGAGGGGCACCCTCATTACTCTGTGTAAAACCCCCCCCCCTGCCAATCAGGCTGTATACAGTACAGGTAGTCTTCAACTTACAATGGTTCACTTAGTGACCATTCAAAGTTACAACAGCACTTTAAAAAGTGACTTATGACCATTTTTCACACTTATAACCTTTGCTGCCTTCTCAGGGTAATGGGATCAAAATCCAGACGCTTGGCAACTGACTCATATTTATGACGGTTGCAGTGTCCTGGGGTCACTTTTGTGCAACCTGCTGACCGTCGAAATCAATGGGGAAGCCAGATGATTCCCTTAACGACCAATTTACTAAGTGAGCAACTGCAGCGATTCACTTAATGATGGCAAGAAAAGTCGTAAAATGCGGCAAAACTCACTTAGCAAATGTCTTGCTTAACCACAGGAATGTCGGGCTCAATTGCAGTCGTAAGTGGAGGACTCCTTGTATTGCATTCGCCTTGATCGGAATTTCCCAACCTTGGAAGCTTTTTAAGGCTTGTGGATTTCCATATATGTATATGTGTGTGTGTGTGTACAGACACACACACACACGCACACACACATCATTTACATTTACATTTTGCGTTATCTTTTCTTCCTGTTATCTAACCAAACATACAATTTCTCCCAGACCGAATAGTATTTTTTTCCTTCTCCTGCAATTCTATTGTAAATTTATTCATTTTTACACAATCTATAATTGCACCTCTTCCTGCTTAACGACCTGCACAGTGCTAGGGTTAGGACAGAAAGCAGGACTGCGAGGATTGTCTTGTGCGTTGGGCTGTATGATCACTGTGACAAAAAGCCTGATCGCAATTACTGTCATAAGTCAAGGAGTACCTGCACTGCATTGTCCTTGAGATGCAGTGGTCTGTGAATCCAATCCCTTCATGATTTTAATATTCTTAGAGGCAACAAAAGTGGCCGTCTTCACACATCGCCTTAAGCCAGAGTGTTCTTAACCACCAGAGTGTTAATTCTGTTGCTATGGCACCCTTGTTACACTAGCTGTCAAAAAGACAAGCTCCGTTGTGACAAGTCAGTAATGGAAACAGTTGTGTCTAGTTCATTCAAACGTGTGTTGTTCCGCAAAGACAACATACTTTGTCATATAATATACAACATACTCTGTCATATATGTTGGTATATGCATAATTTTGTATTTATTTTGTGATGTTTAGAAATAGAATAGAATTCTTTATTGGCCAAGTGTGATTGGACACACAAGGAATTTATCTTGGTGCAAATGCTCTCAGTATACACAAAAGAAAAGATACATTCATCAAGAATCATAAGGTACAACACTTAATAATAGTCATAGGGTACAATAAGCAATCAAATCATACTAGGAAACAGTCTCTATAATTCGTAAGGATACAAGCAACAAAGTTATAGTCATGCAGTCACAAGTGGGAGGGGATGGGTGATAAGGAGTGATGAGAAGATTAATAGTAATAGTAGTGCAGATTTTGTGAATAGTTGGACAGTGTTGAGGGAATTATTTGTTTAGTAGAATGATGGTGTTTGGGGAAAAACTCCTTGTGTCTGGTTGTTCTGGTGTGCAGTGTTGTATAGTGTCATTTTGAGGGAAGGAGTTGAAACAATTTATGTCCAGGATGTGAGGGGTCTGTAGATATTTTCACAGCCCTCTTTTTGACTTGTGCAGGATACAGATCCTCGATGGAAGGCAGGTTGGTAGCCATTGTTTTTTTCTGCAATCCTAATTATCCTCTGAAGTCTGTGTCTGTCTTGTAGGGTTGCAGAACCAAACCAGGCAGTTATAGAGGTGCAGAGGACAGACTCAATCATTCCTCTGTAGAACTGGATCAACAGCTCCTTGGGCAGTTTGAGCTTCCTGAGTTGGTGCAGAAAGAACGTTCTTTGTTGTGCTTTTTTGATGATGTTTTTGATGTTAGGTGTCCCTTTTAAGTCTTGAGATATGATAGAACCTAGAAATTTGAAGGTTAATGTAGTGCCTATTGGAGGTAGAGGCCCTTTTGAGAGCTGTATGCAACAGAATTTCATTTCAATGTATGCCGATTAGTGTACATTCAAAGTGACAATCAAGTTATTCTAAGTATCAAGTCTAAAGAACTACAGCTCTCATATGCCCCAGCCAGCAGGGGAAGTGACCAGTAATAAATCACAGGTAAGGTGACCAACTTTTTTACAATGAGGAGGACACAAATAAATTGAAGGAAAAAACCCAAAGCTACTTGTGCGTGGCGCACTCTTGCGTGAGGGATAATTTTCTGCAGAGGTGACTTCTTCCTCATTCAAAACTACTCTCAGGTCACGTGATGGCACCTCTCGGGTGGGCTGGGCTTCCTTCACCTGAGCCACCTGGAATGGTGGGGATCTTGGCCACTTTAAGACTGATGGACTTCAACTCCCAGAGTTCCTCAGCCAGCAAAGGAGTTGAAATCCACAAGTCTTAAAGTGGCCAAAGTTGGAGACCCCTGGGATAGGAGACTGAGGGGGATCTCCATGAAGGACGCCCCTGGACAGCATTGCTTTTCCTGCGTTGGAGCAGCTTGGTTTGCCTTGACGGCAGTAAAGGATAGGAACAGCCTTGCTTGCTCCCTGACGAGTTTTACCAGCAGGGCAGAAGTTGATTTTCCCAGCATGTCCCCACACCCTGGGATTACCTGGTTGTCTCCTTTTCCAAGATGCAACTATTTTTTTTTCTTTTGATACCAGCCAAAGGACCCGGCCTCAGTGCCCAAAAGGCTCTTCCTGGGTTTTTTTGCCATCCTGACGACGACCTTCTAAAAGGAGTTTGAGCAGGAGAAAACCTGGCATTTCTACGTCTTGGGAGATTCTCAGTCCTCTAAGTCATGATTGTCCCAAAGGTATGTTTTTTTTCAAGAGGCAACTCTGGACTTTCTGGTTTTTCTTTAAAGACGTTTTGTTTGAAGACTCTTCAGACTGAAGAAGCTTCTTGGATGAGAAGCGAAACGTCTCCAAAGAAAAAGTGGCCAGTGGCCTCTTGAAATAAGCATCTTGGGGGCATAAAGACACATGCTTTTTTTCCAAGAGGCAACTGGGCTTTCTTGTTTTTTCTTTGAAGACATTTCACTTCTCATCCAAGAAGCTTCTTCTGCTCTGACTGGATGGTGGCGAATGGAAGGATTTATACCCTTTGCAGACAGCCGGTCATTTGCATCCTTTTAGAGAGCCGTTGAAGCACTTGGAGGTTTATCTGTATCCTCAGGGTCACCTGAGTCTGCAATTGTTTCCTCTGGAAATCCATTTCTAATCCCACATCAGAATTAGAATTAGAATAGAAAATTAAACAGAAAATTGAATAGAAATAGAATAGAATACAGTATAGTATAGTATAGTATAGTATAGTATAGTATAGTATAGTATAGTATAGTATAGTATTAGTATTAGTATTAGTATAGTATAGTATAGTATTAGTATTAGTATTAGTATTAGTATTAGTATTAGTATTAGTATAGAATAGTATAGAATAGAATAGAATACTTTTATTGGCCAAGTGTGATTGTACACACAAGGAATTTGTCTTGGTGCAAATGCTCTCAGTGTACATAAAAGGGTGTTTTATTCATTATTTATTATTTATTTCGTTCAAGGGGTGTTCACCCCTTATTGTACAGCCAAAACTCTGTAGAGATTCTCAGTCATCCTGGCTGACCCAAAGGTGCGTTTTCAAGGGGCAACTGGACTTTCTTGTTTTTTTTTTCTTTGACGACTTCTCATCCCAGAAGCTCCTTCAGCTCTGACTGGATGGTGGGGAAGGGAAGTCAGAGTTAAAGCAGCTCCCTGGATGAGAAGCGAAGCGTCTTCAAAGAAAAATCAGAAAGTTCAGAATTGCTTTTTGAGGGTTTGGGGAGGAGAGAAAGCACCTGTGGCCTCTCTACCTTTTTTTTTAAGTTTACGATGCGCGGGACCTCTCGCGAGAGGACGCGAGGCGTCCGCTAGGGGGTTCCCACGCGCCCGCGTTTTGCTCTGCTCCGGAAGCGGAAGCCCATTTCCAGAAGGCGGGCTCTACTGCGTCCGGTTCAGGGGGTTGGCGGCTCGCTTGGTAGGAAGGCTGGAGAAGGTAGAACTTTCCGGGGGGGCAGCCGCGACCCTTGCCGAGAAGGGAAGGTGCCGCAGCGGGATAGTTTGGGCACGGGAGGGCGGGTGGGGTGGCCTTCGCTGGGAGGCTTCTCTCTGGCGCAGGTGGCTCCTTTGGGAAGGGAAGCTTCGCCTGCCCCGGTCAGTCCTTGGATGGGAGGCCACCAGGAGACCCGAGGCGCGGGCGACAAGCTTTTCTGACACGGCACTCCTCTCTCCCGTCTTTCCCTCTGGCGACCACCCTGCGAGGTGGACTGGGCCAGGGGCCTCCAATCTTGGCCGCTTTAAGACTGGCGGACTCCAACTCCCAGAATTCCTCAGCCAGCAAAGCTGGCTGAGGAATTCTGGGAGTTGAAGTCCGCCAGTCTTAAAGTGGCCAAGGTTGAAGGCTCCTGGACTGGGCTGAGAGAGGCCTCGGCCCCAAAGGGAGTCTAGGACAATTCGCCCCAGGGCAGCTCGCTGCAGGACAGGAGTTACTCTCATATCCAAGGTGATGGTGGAACAGAATCCTTAAAAGAAAGGATACCAAAGGGAAGGGGCAGAAAGAAAATGGGAACGGTGAAAATTAAAATGCTCTTTTTAAATAATAATCAAATAAAAATAATGCTAAATTGTCCCGCAGCAAGTTGGCTGTGGCAAGTTGTCCCATTCTCCCGGCCCAAAGTCCCCTAGCTGGATTTCATATCTTAAGACCAGGCTACAACTTACCATCTCCTGCCTTAGCTTAGGCTGAGTGATGGCATGTATGTGTGTATACCTGTGTGTGTGCATGCACATATTATGCACGTGTGTAATATACATGTGTGTGTGCATGCATATACTATGCATATCATGCAGGTATAGAACAGGCAGCACCTGGCTAAACAGCACTAGGAGTCCCAGTGAATGATCCCTTAAATATGAGCTGGCAGTGTGCAGTGGCAGCCAAAAAAACCCCAGTGCAATCCTTGGCTGCATTAACAGAGGGGTACAGTCAAGATCGTGTGAAGAGTTAAGAACCCTTTATAAGGCCTTGTTAAGACCACAATTGGTGTACTGCATCCTGCAGTAGTGTCCTAGTGTGCATCCTAGTGTACTGCACCAGGATATTAAAAAAAAAAACTCTACAAAGAGTGCAGAAAAATGTAAAAAAAGGTGATTAAGGGTCTGAAAGCTAAAACATGAAGAACAGTTTCAGGAACTGGGTATCGCTGAATTTTGAGATGCCATTTAGCTCTGCAAAGATTTCAGAATTCTGCTCTTCATCTTCATATTTCCTCTTCCTCTTTTTATTGATATTTTCAGGTTTTAAGCATTCTTGAGGCAGCATGATAGATCCTGTTGAAAACAATTTATTTGATCTTCCTGATTATGAACACACCCATGATGAGACCTTTCAGCCTCTCCTACCCCCAGACTCTCCAGGCGGGGTAGCGGAAGGTGCCTTACTCAATGGAGGTAACTACTCTCTTGACAATTGAAATATTATGCATTTATTTGTGAATAAGCCTTACATTATTTGTTGGGGAGTTTCTCCAAAATATACATGCATATAAATGATCAATGCTTAGTAATACCAGTTTTTTAAGAGGAATTCATTTTATATATAATTATATGCATGCATACATATATAGCCATTACGCTGCACATGGCAAAGCTGTGGCAAAACCTCCTGAACTAGTGTACATATTTTCTACCTTGCTAAAAATATCAGGTATAATTAAAAATGATTTAAAAGGGTCATCTAGAGTCACTGAAAGTGAGTGGGCGGCTATATGCATTTTCTAAATAAAAGCTAACATGACTGGAGGAGGAATTCTGGGAGTTGAAGTCCACAAGTCTTAAACTTGCCACGTTTGAAGACCCCTGATTTAAACTGTCAGAACCACCAGCTCCGGCTTGGAGCTTTGCCGGTGTTCTGCCATCCATCAGGAAAGGGAGGGTGGGGAACAAATGGGCAATTAAGCTGTATACCTTTATGGTGGGAAATTGGAGGTGGGAATTGACAGTTGAGGAAGGATAGTGCGATGACCCAGAGTATATCAGAAATATAACAAAATCCAAAACGTAACTAAAAGTCCTTTAATGCCTTCAACTTGTTATTTAACTGTTTAATTGTTCACAGTGGAGGAGTAAACTATTTTCAAAATAAGATTTCAAAGGAAAGAAACACAGTTCAAAGTCAAAGAACCGATAACGAAGCAAAAAACAAAAACAAACCGCATTCAATAAAGTTCCACAACAGACCAGGATAGATCATTGCCAACTTCAGGAAGATAACCAGGGACAGTCCGTTGGAAGAATGCCAACCAAGATAAACCTTATTTAGGAATAAAACACTAATTTGTCTCCAGCATCTGTTGGCACGCAGGTCCAATCTTTTATGCAGATCTCACATCTGCAACCCATGAAGAGGATCATGGCCCTCTCCTTCCGAGTAGACCACATTTTACCCTGATCCTCTCCTCCCTGCGTGCCCTAGGATGGATAGGGGATGGGCCTGGGTCCTCCTCCGACTGCTCAGAGTCAGTCTCCACCAGGGGCATGACAAACAAACAGAGTGCTGGCATCTTCAAGGCCGTTTATCCCAAGAGTGGAATTTCACCAGCCCAAACACCTCAGAGTTTCTCACAACATCTCGGCAGTATTGCACAGATGGACCATGGGAGGTGGGGTGGGGGGCTTGGGAAAACCAGGGGTTTTATTTCTGTATTGGTGCGTGAGAATTTTTGATTCCACTTGAGTCTCCTGCAATCTTAGTAAAAGTGTCTTTTCACTTCAAACGGAGTCGAGAGTTTTATTCCCTAAGCCGGGATCAGACTGGGGCAGGTCTGATGTAAACTTTGCCTTCATTTTGCTTTCATTTAGCAGTCTGATTGTACTTCATCTAGAATTATTTGCTTTTTGAGGGGTCCAGGGTATTCTCATGATCTTTTTCCGCCACATTGCAAAGATATTTTTCTTCAATTTATCTGCTTTTAAGGTCCAGCTTTCACAGCCTTTTCTTATATGGACTTGATAGGATGTATCCTTGTTGGCAAGAACGGCCTCTTCATTTTAATATTTACTCAAGTAGCAGATGCTCCTCTCTGCTATGGCCCTGGGAAATCATCCTTGCACATTTTGAGCCGGGGGAGAGGTTGACCCTGCCTCAGTTCTTTTAGTATTGACTAGCATGTTAGCTTTGGCATTCTCTTCTTGCTTCTACATAGGATTTAGCTAGATCTGTTTCTGAATACATGAATGATTTCATGACGAAAATCCAGTAGGTCCAATTTGTGTTCCTAGTTTTAGAATTAAATTCTATTCTATTCATCAGATCCAGAGGGAAATCAGCTGACACAAAACAAGGATTCTTCTGTGACCGCAAGAAGAGCTGTTAAAAGAACAATACCTAAATTAGATGCTCAGAGGTACGTAGTCACTTTTTACTTTCTGTATGGTGCATATCCTTTAATTATTTTTTTTTACACGAGCCTCAGTTACGCTGTTTTAAAAATGGTTTTTGTGATGCCACACTTCTGGAAGAGAAATGATTGGGTATTTTTTCCCCTGTTGGCTTGTTTCGTGCCCTCCCGAGGTTGTGAGAAACCTCTTCGTGCTGAGTGTTGGGGCATCCCTCGGCGGTCTGTAATTGCCACTAGAAATACTCGTGCTTCTCCCATTTGGCTATGGGGTTGCCCTGACTCGCTTCAGGGATTTTAACATCTGATTTCTAGCTCTTAGATTATGCAGGTACTCCTTGACTTACAACCATTCATTTAGTGATCGTTCAGAGTTACAGTGCCACCGAAAAAAGGGACTTGTGACCGTTTTTCACACAACCCTTGCAGCATCCTCATGATCACACGATCAAAATTCAGACAGTTGGCAACTGACTCACATTTATGACGGTTGTAGTCTCCCGGAATTACATGATCCCCTTTTGCGACCTTCTGCAAGCAAAGGTCAGACTTGCTTAACAAGCGAATTACTAACTTAACAACTGCAGACATCCACTTAACAACTCTGTGGCAAGAAAGGTCGTAAAATGGGGAAAGACTCACTTAACAACTGACTCGCTTAGCAACAGAAACGTTGGGCTCAATTGTGATCGCAAGTCGAGGATTACATATAATTTGTGTAAAAAAAACAACCATCGAGGCTTTTTTCCGTTCTTACGTAAAATGTGTTGATTTGGAAATGCTGGGTTCAAAATGTCCTCATCCTTTTATGAACCCAGATTGGGGTGCTGGGAAGCTGATTAAATGGCTTGAAAAGTAAATTCTCTAAAATGAAAACGGTTCAAAGCATTCCAGACAGAACTCCCCAGCTGAAATCACTCAAAAAGTATTTTCAGATGCCACTAGTAGCCAGTTTTAAGTTTCTGGGTGTTACCCTAAAAAAGGACCTGACCTGGGGGGGGCTCCCATTGCAGCCCTGGTCAAAAGGGCCCAGCAGAGATTCTACTACCTGAGACTTCTCGGAAAACAACAACTGAATGAAAAACTGCTGGTGACCTTCTACCACTGCACCATAGAGAGCATTTCAACTTACTACACCTCTGTATGGTTTGCCAATTGCACAGGGGCAGTTAGGAAAGCACTCCAGGGGGTGAAGTCATTGCGCAGAGGATCATTGGTTGCCCTCTCCCTTCTTTGGAAGAGCTTTAGACCTCCTGCTGCCTTAAGAAAGTCCAAAACACCCTCAAAGATCCATCTCATCCTGGGAACCCTTTTTTTGAACTATTACATCTGGCAGATGGTACAGGACAATAAAAACAAGGGCAAATAGGCTGAAAACAAGCTTCTGTCCCAGGGCAGTAGCTCTTTTGAATTCTGCTGTATAGCGCAGTGTTGGTGAGGTGTCGGCAGTTTTCGGTTCAATGTGTGGAGAGTGAAGGATGTGTGTTTGTGTTTATTTTCATGGTCATGATGTGCACTGAAGATGGTGTTTGCTTTCGTTGTACGAGGTGCAATGACAATAAAGTAAACTAAGTAAACTAACCTATTTCTCAGTTTAGCAAGGATTGGTAGTCTTAACAGACGAGTCTAAAGAGTTGTCATATTTGTCACTGTCATTCAACTGCACCATATCCATTGATCAAAGCAGAGCAACAAATCCTGTTGGCTGGGCAAGGACTAAGGCCCATAAAGTGTTGGCTTTCTCTTTCAAGATCTTGGATGATGGAGTGCCTGTTTATGATATTTTCCAAGTAACTGGAGACCCTTCTAATGTTTGCAGATTGATTTCAGAGCGAGGACTTCCAGCTTTGTGCAGTTTGTTCGACAACGTAAATTTCAAAGGGAAAGGTCACGAGGTAAGAAACGGCTGAGAAAGAGTTTGCGGGTTTTCGCAGTTGTTTCATCCATATGTAGTCTGCAGTTATGTCGAAGTTGTAATGTTCCAAGATGAAGTTTGTCTTTAATGTACAGGTTGACGTTTTCGGAGCTTCCATGCCAGTCTGTTTAGCTTTATTTGAAGTTGTATAGAATTGATTATTTTAAGTAATTTTTGTTTGATGCTATACTTCTGCAACGGTTGAGGCTCCAATCTTTGCCGGCGAAATAATTATTCAAAGAAAGATAACCTGTATAATAATGAAACGACGGACATCCTTGACTTACAACCACGATTGAGCTCCAAATTTCTGTTGCTAAGCGAGACAGTTGCTAAGTGAAGAGAGCTTTACGACCGTTCTTGCCGTTAAGTGAATCCAGTTGCTAAGCTACTAACAGGGTTGTTCAGTGAATCCGGCTTCCCCGTTGACTTTGCTTGTCAGAAGGTGGCGATGGCTGATCCCCTAGGACACTGCAACCGTTGTAAATATGAGTCAGTTGCCAAGCATCCGAATTTTGATCAGGTGTCCATGGGGGATGCTGCACCGGTCGTAAGTGTGAAAACCGGTCCTAAGAGATGGATCGGTGGGCTTGAGCAAGGGGCTGGACTAGAACAAGAATAAAAAGAAAATAAGTTCAGACTAACAGCCTCCTGACTGAATGCCATCCTAGCCTGGTCTTCGTGGCCTTTTAGAAGGCTAAAAAGGGAGGGTTCCCTCCAGTCTCCTGTTGCTCCGCTGGTCAAATGTATCCTCCTTTATTTAGGAAGCTGACCTGAAGACGCTTATAAGGCACATGGAACACTGGGCCCACCGCCTCTTCCCTCAACTTCCGTTTGAAAACGTTGTGGAAAGGATAGAGAGCTTGGGAAATAAAAAACCTGTTCAGGTGACTGTTAACGGGATGACTTGGGGTGGGATGAAGCACCTAAGGGAAAGCCTACCGCCTCTTGACCTGGGATGACTAGTGTTACCTCTGCCCCTCTAGGCGTGCTTAAAGAGAATTCGACTTGATCTCCCTCTCTTGAATGAAGACTTCAGAAGTCACGAAGGCATGTATTCATTCAGTACCGTTCAACCTGAGAAGTGGCCTAGAAAGAAAATGCGTTTCGAGTACAAACCACGTGGCTGCAATAAATGTCGGTTGTATTTGTAAGCAATGCAATACATCCCCAGGTAGCCACGCACATTAATGCGATGGTTCCTGCCGACAGCGTCTGTCTAGTTATCAGATTGCTGTGCGATGGTTCCATACATTCATTTATGAAAGAATGGGGTTGTGAAGAAAGAAAAACGATGTGTCTGTGGTTGCTTCGGTACGGATCCCAAACAAATATAGAAATAGTTGGTTTTTACAACTAGGTTTCTTCATTCTCATTCATATCCAACAAAGTCCTGGCAAACAGTCTTTCAAGAGTGATTTACAACTACAGACCTTATCAGCTTGGAGAATTGCCAGGCCGATAGCTTCCAAGCACAACGTTGTAGCAGAAAATACTTGGCAAGGAGTCACGACCAAATCTTCACCCTAATTAAATGAAGTAATTGTCTCCTGCAAACCCCACTCCCCTTTTGCTCCTCTTTATTCCCATTCACCATCCACCTATGACTTTATTCCCAACTCGACCCTTGTTCCTTAGCTGTTCCTTTCTTCTGGCAGCTCTGCGCATGTGCACACTGGGAACAGGCTCCAGCTGTTCTTCTGCCCCACTGATCTCCGACCCCGAAAGCAGCTGATAACTGTCGGACAGCCTTGGCCACACTCTGCCTTCAACACAGAGCCCTCGTCAGAGCCTTCCTCAGTCTCCAGGACTGGCCCATGCTCCTCCCCAACGTCCTCACTGTCCGAGTCTGCTGCCAGCTCCACTGGCAGGCCATAAACAAGATCGAAGGATAAATAAATAAAGGAACATTTCCTGAAAAGAGGGCATATTGATTTGGGCGTTTCTACCAGCTTAACTGTAGAGGTTGCCTAGATCAATGTTTCTGAACCTCAGCAACTAAATTGTGTGGACATCAACTCCCAGAATTCCCAGGATGATGTAATGGGAAATTAAACAAATAAAATGAATGGGTAACTATGGTCATGTTTGTGTTGAGATGTGAAACTTGGAGCCATACTGCTTGCCAAATGAGAATTCTTTAATTAAAAAATAAAATAAAATGAAAACGGGGAGAAAATTGAATAATGGAATTACTAGGTATGTTTAACTGATATGATGGTAGGCATCTGGAGAGAGTAAGGTTGAAAATAAATATGAAAGAAGTATGAATTAATATGAATATATGCAATGAGAAATATATGTTATATTGATGCCACACTGTTAATTTATTGTTATATGTCGATTGAAATAAAAAAAAAAATTGGGGAAAAAACCTCCCAGAATTCCCTAGCCAGCCATGCTGGATGGGGAATTCTGGGAGTTGAAGTCCACACAGCTTAATGTTGAAAAACACAGACCTTGCTGATAACTGATTAATAGTGATCCTCTTCCATCCAAAACAGGTGTAGAAGATGAGAACAATAGACACAGCCCGGCCACGGAAGAACCAATTTTCCTTCCCGAAACACAGAATTCCCCAAAAGAATCTGGTTCTCCCTCTTCAAGTCCTGCCCTGACCGAGGAGCAGCAGCAGAGAATCGAAAGGAACAGACGAAGAGCCCTTGAAAGAAGACAGGCAAAAAACCAGCTCAGTCAATCTCCAAACGATGGTGAGGTCTAAGTGTCAACTGTGACAGACCGAGGCAGTTGGGGACACTAGAATTCTCAGATTCCTGCTCAAAAGTCACAATGTTAAATCATTTAAACCGGGGGTCCCCAAACCTGGCCACATTAAGACTTGTGGACTCCCAACTCCCAGAGGTTTCCATCCCTCAAATGCTGCTTTCCTGAAGAAACGAAGAGTCTTGTTTTAAATAATATTTTTCATATTCTTATTACATAATAATAATTGAAATAAGTAGAATTTTGATGACAATGGCTGGAGGGAATTTTCATATTTGTGTTGCTGGAATTACCGATTCAGGCTGTGGTTGAAAGTCGATGCCTCTTGATTAATTTGGTCTTTGAAAAAAGGGCAGCCGATCGATCTCCATTTAACGGTAACCTTTGAGAGTAACGACAGTAGTGGAAAAAAGGCAAGCCTCTTAATCCACATCGTTGGGAGACCAAGATTCATGCCAGTCAGTTGTAGGGTGTGTTTAAATCAGGGAGGGGCAGCTGTGGCCCCTTGATGGCCTGTGGACTTCAACTCCCAGAATTCCCAAGCCAACCTTGCTGTGGTTTATCAAGGCAGCATCCCTTTTTTTTCCTGAAAAAATCTGATAGAGTTTACAATGGTGTCTTTAGTTTTTGGACCCCTGGCAAAAATGCAGGAAGGCTGCTACAAACAGCGCCTGCGCTGTAAACCAGTGTTCGCCCAATACAACCATCCCAGCTGTTGGGTGCATGGCTCCAATAATTATTTTCAATGTGGCTGTAGAGGAATATTACTAAAAACATAAGTCATGAACTATATTGAAAGTTTTTTTTCCTCCTGTCAAATTGTGTCCAATTTTCAGAGACTGTACAGTTTCCTTGGCAAAGCTTTTCAGAAGTGCTTTGCCATTGCCTCCTTCCTAGGGCGGAGGGAGAGTGACTGGCCTAAAGTCACCCAAATGGCTTTATGCCTAAAGTGAGACTAGATCTCCTGGTTTCTAACCCAGTACCTTCTCCACTACCCCAAATGGGTCATCTTGAAATCTTACTTGGGCTTTAATCCCCTGTATTTTTGGCCCCAAACTTCTTTCTTTCCTTCCACGTCCTTCCACTGTGACTTCTGGCCACCTAAACGGTTGTGCACCTTTGGTGTAAGCATTTGGGATGAAACTGGGAACAAAGGAACAGCTCAAGGTTTCTTAGGTTTTGTGCTATTTATGTTTATTATGTTTTTTTATTATGTTTATTATATTTATATTTATTATGTTTTGCGCAAGATTCTGATTTGAGAATTCTGGCCTGATAGGACTCTATTGGACTTGGTTATAGTCCTCCATGGAAATCTGTAATGATCCGTATGCACGTTCAGATTTTTTTAAAAAACACGTATTTTCTGCAAGTTGATACTTTGGTGATAATTATTTCCCATTCTCAACTAAAGAGATTATTTTCACTTCATAAAACTCAGGAAGCAATTGACCAGCTGGAAAACTCTGCCATGGTAATTATGTCAGAGGGAAAAAAGCTGATCCACAAATCGTGATTTTAAAGCCAACTTTCTGTTTCCTTTAGATTTGCCTACCAATGAAGAATACGGCACCATTACAGCTCAGGAGGAGGAGGAGGTCTGCATAGACAAAGTTGGTGTCCCTTTTCAACCTACGGAGGACCTGCGAAGTAGTACAGATCAAGTGTCTTTTTAATTGTGTGGAATAGGAATAGCATAGTTTTGTTTTTACTGCAACTTTAAATGTGGTGGCTGGTTAATTTGGCAGCTGCTATAATTTCCAGTGTTTTCTGTTATGCCAATGTTTTAAAGAAGTGTTTTCATTTCAGTGAAAGAACATTTTAAGCTTTAAACATTTGTACAGCAAATTTTAATGAAAACTATACATAAAAGTCAAATGATGCTATATTTCTACAATTTAAATCTTTTATAACTTTCCCATTGTGAAATATTTGTAATTGCCCATATTTTATACTAGAAATGAAAATAATAAATCTTGTAAACTAGAACGAATATATAACCTGAAAAAAAATCTATTAATATTGTAATTGCTGGTTAAAAGCTATGGTTGTCTTCTAGAAATTGATATCCAGATATTCTGGATTTAAAGGCACGAACGAAAGGATATGCAGAGTGAACTAAAATCACGAAAGACTACTATCATGTCACCCCTCATTCTTCTTTTCTTTAGACTAGCCAGACCCAAAACCTGCAGCAGTTCTTCATGTATTTGTCTCCTGGCCTTTGATCACCTTAGTTGCTCTTCTCTGAACTTTTTCCAAAGTCTCAACATCTTTTTTTTTGTAGTATGGTGACCAAAATGGATGGCAGCATTCCATTTCATGCAGGTTACAACTAATACTTAGGCCTTTTTTCCTCTCTTGTTCAGTCGTGTCCAATTCTCAGAAACTGCTTGGAAAAGTCCCTACAGTTTCCTTGATGAGGATTTCCAGAAATGATGCACCATTGCCTCCTTCTTAGGTCTGAGAAAAAGGGACTGGCTCAAGGTTACTCCGCTAAGAGGACTAAAACTCAGCAGTCTCCCGGTTTCTGGCCCGATACCTTAATGTCTGTCTGGTTCCAACTTATATCTAGAGACTGGATTTAAAATATCCCACATATCTGATGTGGGGGAAAGAAAGTACACCTTTGGGTCAGACTCGAGTCCTGATAGAACACGTCTCTGCTTCTTTCTCGGAGAGAAACTCAAAATGTGCTTCTATACCTCACTAGGATTTCAGAGTGTTTTGCTTCCTGGTGTAAGTTTCAAACCACAGATTTCCTGGAGGTCTCCAGTCAGGTAAGAAATAACCCCACCTGCATTTGTGTTCCTAGCCTAGACAGGTTTACTACCCATCATACAAAAACAGAACGAGGAATATATCTTTTTATTTTTCCAAACCACTTCAAAGCACTGTACCATGTGGACACTCACTTCTGGAACCAGTCAAGTTTGACAGACACTGTCGGTTAAACTTTCCATCCCTCTCTCCCCCGCCTTTTTTTCCCTTGGCTGTTAAATGCAGAGTTCAAACAAGGTCATGAAATCTTTGGTCCTTCCACTGAAAGTGACGCTTGCCAGCTTTGATCGTTGTTGGGGAAGGAGAAGACATTTTTATTGCTTCCACAAATTCATATGGATTAAATCTTGGCAATTCCTGGACGTTTTGTGAGACATAAAAGCTCGCTTCACGTATTATGCCAAGCTAGTGTGAACTCACTTAATGTTTGGGCTACAGGGGAAGGTCAGGCGTGTGAATGATAAGGGTTCTACCCTCAACTAAGGAGCACATGGTATTCTGAACAGCAGCTGAGACACTGAGGTTCAGATCAGTCACCAGCATTTTAGTGTGTTTAGACTAGAGAATACAACCTATGAGGTTAGCACATGGTCCACTGCAGATCTAGAACGTTGGGTTAACCATTCGTGATTTGTATTGTGCAAATCCAGGTGTTTTTGTGCTTTTAATAGAGAAATTAGGATTCCTACAAAGAGACCTTGCAAACCCAAGTTTCAACATAAGAAAATAGCATATCTGAGCATCAAAAATTGCTTGGCTTTGCTTCCTGTAGTCTTCAAAAACTCTTCAAACACTGAGCAATTCTCTGTTTACAAACAAAGTTTTTTTTTTAAAAAAAAAGAAGACTGAACTAAATTTGTTCTTACAGCTACATCTGACTATTTCCTGACATTTATATACTGTATATCCAAGTATCTGCATGTCAAACAACTAAAAATGATTAAATAACGGTACTGTATCTCAGTGTTTCTTAACACAAGCAGCAACTTTTAAGTTGTATAGACTTGATTCCCAAAATTCCTAAGCCAGCATGCCGGCTAGGGAATACTGGGAGTTGGCAATCATGATCTTAAAAGTTGCTGAAGTTGAGAAACACTACACTACCCATTAAAATAATTTAAAGCAGCTCACTTAATGTAGATCTCTACACAGTCAAAATTACCAAGCAGGAGTATTTTAAAGAATTAAGCTGCTACATCATCACTTAACTCCCTGAGGTGCTCAAGAGTTATTTACACTTCTCGGTATTTCATTTGTAAAAGACAAAAGCATATCTCCCATGAGCAATAATGCAATCTTAAAAATAGAATCTCCATTTTTTTTTTTTAGATAAACAACACTGTAATAATAAATTTACAACTTTAAAAGAAAGATAAGCTGAGAAAAGAGATTTTGGGCACAGAAGCCGTGTGAAATGAGGTGTCACGCGCCACGGTCTGCAGATACATGAGACAAATCCAAGAGAGACAAATCCTTGATTTCTTCTAGCAGGTGATACAAACTCCTCTTGCACTGGGTCTGCCGATACTCTTCATCAAATCCTTCCTTTACCTGGTTTGCTTTGGCCAGGTTCTGTGCCAGTTGCGTTTCCTCTGCCGTCTTGGTGACTTCCCTGACCAAGTCTGTTCTAGACATCTGGGGCCTCTGAGATTGCTCCGTTTCCGAAGTCTGGTACGGCTTGCAGCTGGTGATCTGAAGCTGGATCCTGTCCGCGTGGCAGCGAGATTCCTGTACAGAGATTTTCACCTGGGTAGAAAAACAACTCTTTTGAGTATAAGTCTCTTTCGTCAGACCTCCTTAAATAAAAAAACGACCCTTGGCTCCCGTTTAGCTGAGAAAGGTATAGTTTTATCAGAAATCAAGCTTATTGTATCGTAGTCATGAAAAGCCAGAATTGAAAATTGCATGGTAAAATCCCTTAGTTCAACACTGCCCACCCCCCACAATAGCTGCCTCCCATTACTCACCCACCCCCGGGCAACCGATGAGGTTGAAGCAAGAGGTTTTTATAGCGGACAACACAGACACACTTTGAGATACAGCTGGTATGCCGGATAACCTTGAAGCAGCATCTCAAGGAGATGCAGAGCTTACTTTCAGTTTCCCCCTAAGCTTCCCCATTACATTTTCCCCCACTCCCCACCTTTCCTTGTCGCCCGTCACCAAATAATTGTGAAGCACAACCGAGCGTAACAGCTGACACACTTGCTCGTTTCCATAAACAGACGGTGCGTGTTGTAAAAGCAGCGGCCCCCGCAAGCTTTTGAGCAACGAGGACCAGCGGAGGGAGGTTTTCCCACGGACCAGGAAGGGGGGGGCGTGGTTTCACTTGGCCCAGGTTCCTGATGGACCGTGGACCGACGCTGCAGCACGGGGGGCGGGGACCCTGTCATAAAGAGGCATCACTTACGGTCACATGATCGAAGAGATTCAAAGTCACCGTCTTCCCAACGGTGGGAGTGGCGGTAATTTTGCTGGGGAAACGCTGCAGAGAACCAGGTCGCCATTCACAGTTCCCGTCGGTTGGGCAGGAGATGACCAGCCCATCCTTGCTCCTCAGGTAAGCCGCCCCTTTAATACCGTACCTGTAAGAGAAAGGGCTCGCTTGACAATGAAGATTACCTTTATCCCTTTATATTTACCAGCCAGGAAGCCCGTGTGTCAAATGCAAGTCACTGGGAAAGCAAGGGGGTCAAACTCAACGCCTGGTGGACAGATCTGGCTTGCGGGGCTGCTCTGGAAGCAGTAAAGGACCGGCCCTTGGTGCCTCTACCAGTGAAAACGGAGCTCAGGAAGGCTGCCCGAGGACGTTGCAGCCGAAAATGGAGCTCAGGAGCCTGTTTTGGTGGCAGACACACCGCGGGTTACCGCAGGCGCCCTGGACAGGGACATTGAGCTGGCCTGCCCTCTGAGGCCAAACACACAACCCTGATGTGGCCCTCAATGAAATCGAGTTGGACACCCCTGAGTTAAAGAAACCAAAGGAAAGCCTAGATTGGCTGTTGAAGAAAAGAGCCCTCTGGATTGGCATCTGGAAGGTCATGTCCCAGATAACCTTATTCGGGAGAGGAAAACGCACTCTGTCTCAGAGACCGAGTGTCCTGGCCCCCAACCTGGTCCCAAGGAAGCGAACACGAGACCAAGGTACCAGCACAACCTTTTAATGTTTTTTTTTTTTTGTACGAATCCCGTTCCTTCATGGTTAAAAGGCGGCTTCAAACCGGGGGTGGGATTCTACCGGTTCGCTCCTATTCGCTAGAATTCGCTGTCTCTCACCTGTGGACTCTTACCTTGACAAAAATGTTTTCCTGCAATGGGTTCAGAGCAGCTTGAAATTCTGCCCTTGCCTTCCAGCACCTTGGCCACGCCCGCAGCCTTTCCTCACCCTCTTTTTCAAGATGCCTCCTCACCTGGGCACAAAGACGAGCACCCCATTGGTTCGGATTGAGTAGATGATGCCGTCCGCTGAGCGCTGCTCCTCCCTTGCAGGACTCTTGTCGCTGAAGAACATGCACTGGAAGAGGCCCGTGGACTGTTTCTGAACGTGCTGGGCCGCCTTTGCGAAGAAAGCAATTCCAATTAGCCACAGAAGTTGCTCTCAAAACCATTTAGAGCGGGGATGGGTGGGTGTGTGTCTCCAACCTTGGCAACTTTTAAGACCCGTGGACTTCAACTCCCAGAATTCCACAAGCCTTAAAGGGCGTCAAGGTTGGAGATCCCTGATTTAGAGTCACGGTCTCAGATAGCGTCAAATCCGGTGCCTCTAATGCTGCCTGTCCTTTCTTTGACTCTGGTCCCTTTGGCAGAAGTATCTGAACTGCTGGCTTGTTCTGTTCCAACAAGCAAATCAGTACCCTTGAAACAGAAAATTCGCTGTGGCTATTTAAAAGGTTACTAATCGGGATTAGAGAGCCAGTTTGGTGTTCTGGTTAGAGCAGCAGGCTAGAAGGTCAGCCTTCAAGATTTTCTCCCTCTGCTTTGCATCTTTCGGCTGTCATAAGTAACGGGGGGAGGAGGGGGGATATGGTTATGGGAAGTGAGCTGGAGGTATTGCAAACTACTACTGTATAAACTGAGGAGGGGGGAGAGCGCTTCCTTGCTTAGGTTTCCATTTCTTGCTTAGCTTTCTCTTCTCTGCACAGCTGCAAACCTTTATCAAACTATGCCAAGGTCAAGGGTCAGCAGCCTCATCACCACCTGGAGATGCCCACATGATGATATGCACAACTTTTAACTGGATGAGCCATTTGAACTATTGGGGGTGGGAACGTTGCCATCACTATGAGATGTATATGTGATTTACGCGCCTATTTTCTCAGATTCAGAATTCTATTGTAGCTACCACTTGACTTCCAGTAAAAGGTATCTTTCCTCTGATTAAAGGAGTCTTAAGTATTTCTTTCTTGGATTTTGAATGGAGCACCAGCTGACATAGAAACTGGGAAGAGGCGGGGACAGCCAGAGAGGACAAAGAGGAAATCAGTAATGCCGCAGTCACTGGCACACAGGAAACGGGACAGACGGGAAGTCCTTCCTGGCTGAAACAGTCACACGGTTAAGTCATGTGGTTTAGTTTAGTTGACTTCATTGTCACTGCACCACATAAAATGAAATTAAATGTCATCTTCAGTGTACATTATGCACAAACTAAAAATAAAACACAAACACACGTCCTTCACATTCTATGCAATTGAACGGAACATCCCTGATACTGCATTAATATTGCAATAATTCAACGGAGTTACTGCCCTGGGATGGAAGCTGTTTTTCAGCCTATTTGTCCCTGTTTTCATGATCCTGTACTGTCAGAATGTATTCATTAACTGGCAGAGACATGGTTAATGAAGTAAGCATGGCAACAGACCAGCCGATGGGAGCTCACAGCCTGGGTGTGGTTTGGCTGTGTGCATTGCTGAGAACTGAAAGTGAAACTAGTCTTGCTTGCTTGCTGAAACCGATATCTGCACTGCTTGTGTTTTTGCTTATATTACCTTGAAAAAATCTACAAATAGTATTGTAAATTTTACTCATGTTTATAAAGAAGTTAAGGATCCTGCTTAATCAGTCATCTGTGTGTTTTCGGGACTTGGAATTTATGCCGCAAACTCTAATGTACTGTCTGCCAGATGGTAATAGTTCAAAAAAAGGGTGCCCAGGATGAGATGGATCTTTAAGAATGTTTTGAACTATATATAAAGCTCTTCCAAAGAGGGGAGAGGGCAACCAATGATCCTCTAGGCAATGATGTTAAACCCTCTGGAGTGTTGTCCTATCTGCCACGGTGCAATTGGCAAACCATACAGAGGTGCAGTAAGTTAAAAGTCTCTCTCTGGTGCAGCAGTAGAAGGTCACCAGCAGTTTTCCATTCGGTTGTTGTTTTCTGAGAAGCCTCAGGTAGTAAAATCTCTGCTGGGCCCTTTTGACCAGGGCTGCAATGGGAGCATCCCAGGTCAGGTCCTCTTTCATGGTAACACCCAGAAACTTAAAACTAGCCACTTGCTCCACTTGTTTGTTTTGATACTCATTGTTTTTAGTCCTTGTTGGACCGCAAATCAAGTATCGAGGTGCCATTTTAGACAGAATACTGTCATTCATGGAACATCTCCAGAATTGCTACAGTGAAAAGGTTTTCAAACCTCAAGCACGCTTCTCTCTGTCTCTGTTAAAGCATGGATAACAGAAAATTGGTCTGTAGCCTTACCCGGTTCCTGTTGTTGATATGTCTGCATAGTTCTTCAAGTTCTTTATTGCTGAGCAAGCCGTCTTTTGTACTAACTCTGTCTTCTTCTCCTGAGGTGGCTGCTAACAAGAGTCTGTGGACAATTATATCTGCGTACCTCCTAATGGGTGATGTGAAGTGGGTGTATTTATCTAGAGCAAGACCTAAGGTAGAAAGGACGCTAATAAGCCCAAAGTCCACAAGACCAGGTGCAGAAATAAGAAACAGGCACGTCGCCCACATTACAGCAAATACCGTAATGGAAGAAGTCTTCCTCGGGACACGATCCAGTTGAAAAATAGAGCGCGTTTGACATGGCTTGAGTGACCATAGACCTCAACAGCTGGTTTACCAGGGGGTCAGAAGAGTCCACCGCTCTGTCCAGAGAGTCAGCTAATGCCTTGTTAGACCTGTCAACGAAAGAACTAAAGTTACTTCTCTTCATTGCTCTTCAATGCCATTTGTGGACTTGTGGACTTCAACTCCCAGAATTCCTGAGCCAGCTATACATGGCTGGCTCAGGAATTCTGGGACTTAAAGTCCAAAGGTCGTAAAGGGGCCATAGTTGTTGAGCCCTGCCCAATAAGTGTTTTGAAGCTGATAACTATAATAAAGCTAGCAGTGTGTGACGGCAGCCAAAGAAACCCATGCAGTCCTAACTTGCATTAACAGAGGCGGAGGGGATATTCGGCTGTTTCGGATCGGTTCTGATGTACCAGTAGTGGAAATTTTGACTAGTTCAGAGAATCTGGCTGGCCCCACCGACCCGCACCCACCCTTACATCTCCTATATTCCCTTGGTTTTTTTACCTCAGCTGATGTGCGCCTCAGCTGAGCTAAAAAACAGCACAGCTCACCAGTGTTGATACAAAGGCCCTGCGTGCTTTGAGCTCTGCGTGCGCATGAAGTGTGCGCTAGGTGCGTGTGTACAGCTCACCCGTGTTGATATAGAGGGCAGTCTTTCAGTCCTGTGCACATGCACGCTCTCTGAACCCCTAGGAAAAAAATTTGGAGACCCACCACTGAACGGAAGGATACAATCAAGATCAAGTGAGGTGCTAATCCCGCTGTATAAAGCCTTAGTAAGGCCACACCTAGAGTACTGCATCCAATTTTAGTCACCGCACTATAAAAATTTTTTTTTGAGACTCTAGAAAAAAGTGCAGAGAAGAGCAACCAAGATTGATTTCAACCAGGCTGAAAACGGGGTGTGCATGCCCCATTTACGCGAGCACAGACACTGTGGGCTGGTCCGTTGCTATTTCCAGGCCGGCCCGGCGGGCTGCATTTAAGCAGCCGGCGGGCCAGATACGGCCCATAGGCCTTGAGTTGGACACCCCTGGCCTAGACATATCTGAACATAGCTCGTATTTTCTTGGGTTCCATTCATCTAGTTGAAATGTTAGTTTATACTGCTCGTCCGTGTACAATGTGCCGTACCCTAAATGAACAATAAATCCACTTACCGCGTGTCAATTGAAAAGCCTTTTGCCCCGGCGCATTCTCGGACCTCGGAAAAAAATTCCTGCCGGGGTGGCGGGTGCTGACGAAGCAACGCCTGATGGGGGAACACCTCCCAAATCTTCTTGGCCACCCAGTGGTTTGCCAGGATCATGCACTCGGCTATCGTCTCGTGGACTTCCAGCGGCTGGCGGGGGATCAGGTCGTCGATGTTCTTCTTGTCGTCCAGCTGAACTCTGATTTCCACCCCTTCCAGCTCCAGGGCTCCGTAGCTGCTCCGCCTGGCTCGGAGGTGGCGGGCAACGTCAGTTAACTTCCTGATGGCCCACATCAGCTCGTCTAACTTCCGTCTCCGGGTATTTTCCTCCAGGCCTTTGAGCTCCAGGATTTCCTCTGCAGCAGTCAGGTCTTCCTCTAGCAAAGCCTGGGCGGCCTCGTAGAAGAGTTTGTAAGAAGAGCGAATGATGGTCCTCTTGTACTGGACTTTCTTTATTTCATAAGAGGCCTTGTCCAGCTCCCAGATAACGCTCAGGGCATACCTGAAAACAAATATTCAAATCATCCCCGACGAAGGTACTTAACAAGCAGCGTGTCAGGGTTCCAAGTAATATACCCCTAGCACTGGTCGCCAACCAGTGGGCCAGGGACCGCTGGTGGTCTGCGAGAAAATTTTGGGGAGTGATGGTTCTCTTGTATTGGACTTCACTCCTCCCCTCTCTGACCACCTGTGGGAATGTCCTTGGTTCCCAGGAGAAAGTACTTTGTTTTGGCTACAAAACCCCAGCTACCTCTATTCCCATTCTGTATCCCTCAGCTCCAGGGTGGCAACACGGAAGTCTCAAAATGGCCTTGGTCAGGTCAGCTTTAGGGTTGACGCAATGATGATGATAATAATAATAATAATAATAATAATAATAATAATAATAATAAAGGTTTACAAGTATTCTATGTCATTTAAAGCAATCACTTCACACATCCAGGCTCTATTTGGGTGGAAGGATGGAATTTTGAATAGCGATAGGCACAAAAAGAAAATGATCTGACAGCTACATCTCTCTCTTGGGAGATACAGAGAAAGTTATTCTATTGGGGAAGAATCTTTGCTTAGATTTAAGGACATTGTTATTCTACGTTTTCTGTTTTCGAGATTGTCTTATGCGATACTTATAATAAATTGGCCTTAGCGGATGGCAGCACTAAATAACAGAATTGGAAGGGTGAAAGGCTGGGTCAACCTTGAGACTGTAAGTATCGAACTACCAAACTGCTGGCAATCGGCAGTCAGCAGAGTTAGCCTACAGTACTGCCTTCTACCCCTTCATGGGTTACTGCCTTGTCGTGGCAAAGGGGCTTGCGTAGCTCAATGAAGCTATCAGCTATGCCGTGCAGGGCCACCCAAGGTGGACAGGTCATAGCTTGCTCCTGGGAAGGAAAGCTATGGCAAATCTAGACAGCATACTAAAAAGCAGAGACATCACCCTGCCAAAAAAAGTGCATAGAGTTGAGGCTGTGGTTTTCCCAGTTGCAATGTAGGGCTGTGAAAGTTGGACCATGAGGAGGCTGAGCGCCAAAGAACGGAGGCCTTTGAACTCTGGTGCTGGAGAAGACCCCTGCGAGTCCCTTGGACTGCAAGGCCATCCAACTGGTCAGTCCTGGAGGAGATCAACCCTGACTGCTCTTTAGAAGGCCAGATCCTGAAGAGGAAATTCAAATACTTTGGCTACCTAATGAGAAGGAAGGACTCACTGGAGAAGAGCCTAATGCTGGGAACAATTGAGGGCAATAGAAGAAGAAGAAGGGGACAGCAGAGAAGGAGGTGGATGGATGGAGTCCCTGAAGCAGTCGGCGTGAGCTTCAATGGACTCCAGAAGATGGTAGAAGACAGGAAGGCCTGGAGGAACGTTGTCCATGGGGTCACGATGGATCGGGCACGACTTGGCGACTAACTACAACGCTGCATTCTAAGCACTGTGCCACCACAGATCTTCTTAACAGAGTTGAATGACAGAGTTGAAAGGCACCTTAGAGGTCCTCTAGCCCGACCCCCTTGCTCAAGCAGGACACCCTATACCATTCCAGACAAGTGGCTGTCCAGCCTCTTCCGAGAGAAGCTTGACTTCTCCACTGCAAGGAGCTGATAAGGCTTAAAACTCACCTGTCCACGTTCCCAAGGAGAGAACATAAATTGGCACTCAAGATGGCGGGCAACATATCGTAACGGCGATCAGCTAAGTAGTAAGTAGTAGCCCTGAGAAATCAAGAGCAAAAATACTCAGTGGTTTTTTTTTTCTGTCACCATACTTTTTGAAGCTTAAAAACAACTAGATACATCTTGTAACACCGTGATCATTTTTTAAGCTTTCGAATCAGTCTGTATTCAGGCTTGTAATTACCGAATATAAAGTAACTACCTCGATCCCTGTGCTTCGCTACGAAACTATGTGATCGGGCTTAGTTTTGGGGAAGGAAAATAAGAGAAAAAAAATTCTGCTCCTGCCTACCAGCATCCATCGGTATTCATCTGGCTAGCGTCCTGTCAGGGTGGGAGAGAGTTGAGGGCTGTTTGGAACCTGAAACAGCATTTGCTGTGTGAGCAAGAAGGAGACAGCAAGGAGCCTGGGCGTGGCTTAGCTCAACTGTTCTGTACTAAAGCTTCTTGCTGCTGCTGGGAAACTAAAACTGAAACTCCTCTGCTTGTGTTTTGCATTTGGAACAGATTTCTTTCCAGGTGGGGAGGGGGAGTGGAACTCCTTAGCATCAGAGCGTGTTAATAATAATAATGTAGGAAATACTAATAGCTCTGATGGTCGTTTCGAAAAACCCTTTGTTAGGGAGCACCTAGAAGCCAAGAGGAACACAGGTGCCAAATTTCAAGTTCCTCTTGCTGTACAGCAGGAAAAGGCCTACCGTGCTTTGGCCTCCGTATCGGTGTAAGAATTGGCTGCCACAAAATGCGTCACGTCAGCAATGTGGACGGCCAGTTCCAGGTTGCCATTGGGGAGGAGCCTGATGGAGAGGGCATCATCTACATCTTCGCAGCCTTTGGGGTCAATGCTGAAGACCAAATGGGTCTCTCTCAGGTCAAGGCGCTTCTGCTCCTCCTCTGGACTTACTTGCCACGGCTTCTCTGGGACGAGCGCGGGCATCTCACACATCTGCGTGCATAAAGAGTGAGGCAACGAGAAGGTCGCGTCACGAACTGAGCACTGGTGTCATCTAGTTCAGTGTCATGCCCTTGTGAGAGTCGGACTCTGAGGGAGAGGAGGAACAGCCGACAGGGAGTGGGAGTGTGGCTCCGGAGGTTGTGGAGGAGGCTGGGGAAGGGCTGAGGCCGGCTGGGCAGTCAGAGGAAGACCCAGGCCCATCCCCTCTCCATCCTAGGGCACGCAGGGAGGAGAGGATAAGGGAGAAATATGAACGGCATGGACTACGGGGAGGAAAGGGCCCTGATTCCCTTCATGGGCTGCAGCTGTGAGAGCTAGTTAAAAGGACGGACATGCGTATGGGCCAGTGCTGGAAACAAAGTGTGGAAATATCTCTAGTCTGTCGTTCCTCTCTGTGTTTGGCGTCCTTCCCAGTGCGTGTTCTGATATGTGTGGACGTCTTCAAGCCCTTATCTTGCCTGGTTCCCTTAATTGCTTCAGTGTGGTTTGTATTATTTTCGCTCTTTATAATTTACAGGCATTTTTAGTTTAAACGGCATTTCCACCTTCTTGTAACTGCTTGTGGGGGAGTCTTTTTGTCTCCAATCAAGGATATTTGGAGCTTTTGAAGCAAAGTGAAGGAATAAAAGGGGCTTCGCCTGTTTTTGTGAGTGCGTTTGGAATATATACTATACGTACACGTACTATAGGCAGAGGCCAAACAAGCAGCAATTACAGCAGGGAAGAACACACAGCAAGACAGAGACACCCTAATAGGGCCTCCTCTTATTAGACCAGCTCTTCAAAGGTATAATAGCTTGTGTACAGCCCCTGATATTTGTTAATTTAATTTAAGAAATAGCGCCAAAGGAAACAAGAACTGGAAAAACTTACCTGTGCCTCGGAGAAAGGACTAACCGAAACAGTATTCTCCACGAGAATTGTTTGTATTTCTCCTTCGAGGTCGCCTATCCGGCCCACGACCCGCACAAAATGCCCGTTGGGGTACAGCGAGGTTGGTTCCCAAGAGTCTATACGCACGACCACCCGGAAGTCCTGACATGAAGCCACACCAGAGGGGGTCAGAAGAGCTGAAAAATATGTCTGCGCCCACCCACCCACCCTGGACGCTGAGGGGACACAGCCGCTCACCTGCAATGCCTCGGCCTGCTGGGTGCTGATTCGGATTTTAGGGATCCGGTAATCCCAGGGAGTCACAAGAACCTTCTGGGCGTTTTTGGTGTGCGGCGGCTGATTCTCTTCCCTGGATGGGAAAGTGACCACGTACTCACGCCAGTTCTTCTGCAGGATGCCGACCACTTTGCCTGGGAAGGGAAACCAATGCCGATTATTAGACTGACAGACTTGGAAGGGATCTTGTAGGTCATCTAGTCCAACCCCCCCACCCAAGCAGGAGACCCTACACCATTTCTGACCGATGACAGTCCAGTCTCTTCTTGAAAGCCTCCAGGGATGAAGCTCCCACAACCTCTGAAGGCAACTTCTGGGCCATAAGTTGATTTTTCTCATTGTCAGGAAATTCCTCCTTATTTCCAGGTTGAATCTCTCCATTGTTTCACCCGTTATTCCTTGTTTGGCTTTCAGGTGCTTTGGAGAATAGCTCATCTCTGGGGCAGCCCCTCAAATATTGGAAGACTGCTATCCTGTCTCCCCTGGTCCTTCTCTTCCCTAGACTAGCCAGGCCCAGGTCCTGCAACTGTTCATCGTATGTTTTAGCCTCCAGTCCCTGAATCATCCTGGTTGCTCTTCTCTGCCCTTTTTCTAGAGTCACAACATTTTTTTTTTTATAGCGTGGTGACCAAAACTGGATGCAGTACTCCAGGTGTGGCCTTACTAAGGCTTTATAGAGTGGTATTAGTATCTCCCTTGATCTTGATTGTATCCCTTTGTTAATGCAATTTAGGATTGTGCTGGCTTTTTTGGCTGCCGCTGCACACTTCTGGCTCGTATTTAACTGCTTGTCCACCAAGATCCCTCTCACAGTTCCTGCTATTAAGCCTGGTTTCACCCAGTCTATATGCGTCCTTTTGGTTTTTCTTGTCTAGGACTTCACTTTTCTCTATCCTGAATTTCATTTTGTTAGATAGGGCCCAGTTAACCCTGATAAGAGAGCAGAAGTATAACCGGGTCTGGCCGCCTGATCTCAACGGCTCTTCTCCTCGGCCACATACCAGTGGGCATGGGTTCGCCATAAACCTCCCCGGCAGTCTTCTCTTCCCCCTCAGTCTCTCCGAGGGCAGCCGTCCGTTCTTTCCATTCCTTCTGGGGCAATAATTCCACCGCCACCACGTCACCATGGATTGCCCTATTTCGGGCTTTTGTGCCGTAAATAAGAACATCTGTCTTGAGATCTGTGTACCAAGGAGGAAAAAAATAGGGATCAAGAGATCTTAGTATCTCCGGCATTAGAGAGGAGAGGAAAAAAAAACAACAACAGCAGGAGATTTTTCCATCAGTTTGTTCGTTAAGGATATTCATGGATAAGAGATGAATCCATTAAATGATGAATTAAATTAAATTAAAGTGGAACAATACTTATTCCATATGCAGAAAAAGCCTTGTTTTAACACAATAAATGTTAAGATGTGATACACTTGGCTTGTTGTCGTTTTTAAAAAGCCACCCAGCGTTTCAGGATATTATGTTGAGGTATTGCAACTGAAGAGCTGACCAGATGTAGCTGGTGCAATATAACGCTGATGCAATTGAAGAGGAATCAGCATTAGCATTGCCCTTTTAAGATGAACAACGAGTCCGCAGAAGTTTATATAAGGCAGCCATTAGAGGGCCTGTTTGTCCCTCCTGGTGTCCTGTATCCCTTGCAGAGTTCTCTGTGTAGAGTTCAGAAGAAAGACTGCTTATAAGGTATTTGCCTACCACTCACATTTCTGTATATAACTGTTGTATATAAACCACTGTTAAATGTCTAAGCCCCCGTGTGCTGTGTTTTGCTCTTGGCTTGTCCAATAATAGTAGTCGCACTGCCAATGCTCTGACATATTATCTTACTAATTTTTATCCCAATCCAATCCATGCCTGTTCCAAGTATCCCCAACAGCTCTGGGGAACCCATTCCCCCAAATGACCTCCAGGTTCAACTGAACCCACCATAATATCTGCAACAAAACACAGGAGCAAAGGTCAGAAAAAAGTAGAGGCAGCATTGTCAGAAGCAGATTCCACCCATTAAACTAGCCCCCCCTCTTTTTTTTCCCGGGCAGCCTAGTTAGGCCATGAATTAAAACAAATTTAAATTAAATTAATTAAATTGCCTCAAGTGTACATTGCATAGGAAGGCAAAAACTGACGTGGCAGGAGAGCCGAATGGCGTAGGCTGAATTGGTCCTCACCTTTTTCTTTGTTGCTAGTGCCTTGAAATCGCATGAAGGCCTCTACTTGGGCTCTGTGCTTATTCACACTCAAGACCCCCTGCAAAAACGAACAATAAAATAACAGAATATCAGAGCTGGAACTTGGAAGGGACCTTGGAGGTTTTCTAGTCCAACCCGCTGTTCACGGCAAGAGATCTTATACAGGGGTGGGATTCAAATTTTTTAACAACCGGTTCTGGTGGGCGTGGCTTGGGTGGTGGGCGTGGCTTGGTGGTCATGTGACTGGGTGGGCGTGGCTTGGTGGTCAGGTTAACAGAAGTTGCCTCCAGATATTGTATGTGCTTCATCGCTGGAGGTTTTGAAAAAGAGACTGGACAGGCATTTTAAGGGGATGGTATAAGACCAGGGGTGGGATTCTACTGGTTCGCGCCTATTCGCTAGAATTGGTTGTTAACATTCTAAGCAGTTCTGAGAACCGGTTGTTAGAAGAAATTACTGGGCTAATCCTGTCAGGAAGGCAGGAAGGAAACATTCTGGTGTTGCTTACAGAAACTGCCTCTCCGTCAACCCTTATTACGTTCCTGAGACAGGACTAGACTTCCTGTCTCAGGAACTTCTCTGGAATTTTTTTCCCCTCCTTTGCTGGTACTTTGCTTGTGTGGAGGGACCATTCAAAGTTACAACGGCACTGAAAAAAGTGACTTATGACCATTTTTCACACTTACGACTGTTGCAGCATCCCCACAGTCACGAGAGGCCAGGCGAGGAGATGCGTGCCTCAATGTGAGTGATTTTGAGTTGGCCACGCCCAGCCAGTGACATGAACACCAAGCCACGCCTACCAACTAAGCCACGCCCACAGAACCAGTTGTTAAAAATTTGAATCCCACCCCTGATACTATCCCTCTATTAATGTAGCCTAGGATTGCATTGGTTTTGTTTGTTTTTTTTAATTGCGGAGCCGTTTCAGAATCGTGCACGGATAAACTTTGATTTATTTCAGTTCCCTGATTATATACCGTAAATGGAGGGTTTTTTTTCTCAATTATATTGATAAGAGAAGCTTTATGGTTATCAGAGTATCAGGAAGTCAGAGAAAATCCTCAGTCGAGGTCTAAAAGAAGCGAAGAACTGAACCACGAAGGGCTTTGGAAATACTTAGCATAAGGTTGCTTCAGGATTCAAATACTAAAGAATGGAAATGACTGGCAGCCCCTACTTATTTTTGTTTGTGCTGGATATTCTGTTTTGATTTGCGGGCTGACATTCTTTTAAGTCTAAGTGCTGCCTGGAGGAATGCCGAGAATTTTTACGAGCCAAACAGTTTGAATATCCAAAAATGAAAATGTATTCATGCACGAGATAAATAAGTATTTTAAAAATAAAGTCACGTGCAGCGAAGTTGGTCCTGAATCAGGAAGGATGAGAAACCCCAGGAGTGTGTGTGTGTGTGTGTATGTGTGTGTGATTCTGCACTCAAGTCTTTTTAATACAGGTGAGTAAAGGTAAAGGTTCCCCTCACACATACATGCTAGTCGTTTCCGGCTCATCCCATTACAAAGCTTTCTGCGCATGCATTGGAAGCGTCACCTGGATGTAGAGTCCTGATTTGATTCCAGCTTCCAGGATCTCTGTAGGGAGATGCTCAGGGTATTCCTTCCCACTGTTTTCATGGCTTTCGCTTTCCCGTTCACGTCGCGACTGGAGTATGGAATCCAAAAGCTCGTGTGCGGCTTTTAAATCGGGCCAGAAGTTGTCCAAGTAATTCTGTGTGTACGGAGAAGAAGAAGAAGGAGAAGGAAGAGGAGGAGGAGGAGAAGGAGAAGGAGAAGGAGAAGGAGAAGAAGAAGAAATAAATAATTGGAGACCAACCGTCTGCCTTGTCTACTGATTTAACTTCCTTAATTGTACGATTGATGTCGGCTGGGCAAGGTGTAGTAAGGTTACTTCAACAGAATCTTGCAAGTCTCAATGTACATGTCTCCTCTCTGTATCTTTACATCCAAGAAACTAGGCAGGGTGTAAGAAGAACTGGCCTCTCCTGTCTCTAATTCTACCCTTTCTGCTTCTTTTACAAACACCCCAAGTTCAGCCAGGTCTTGGCAGGGGCAGCCATCAGCACTTTGAATCCAGGCCCTAAGTAACCCCCAAAATAGTTAAGTGACCAATTGTAAGCTGACGCACAAAAGAACAGCACAGAAGTGTTTACCTTGAATGAGATCACAAAGACACCTTCCGTTTCACTTCCAAACAGCTGTACCGCCTCTTCGTCCTCTGTAACCATGACGATGGGCATCTGGCCCGAGAAGTGATTATAGTACCACACAGAGGCATTGTAAATGCTCCTAGGAGAATCAGCGTTCAGATTTATCTTTAGGATGTCATGTTACATCTTCCCGTTTTGCTCTGATCCCGCCGTTCGTACGACTTCATGTCTGCCGTTTGAAAACATGCCACAACTGTCTAAGTCAGAGGTCTCCAAACCTGGCAACTTTAAGACTGGTAGACTTCAACTTTTCAGTCTTAAAGTTGCCAAGTTTGGAGACCTCTGATCTAAGTCTATGCAGTCCTTCATGTTCTGACCTAGGTTTCCAAGACACGCTTATCTTCAAAACAAGGCTTGTTTTATTGCAACACTGGGAATTATTTTCATTCCCAGCCGGTAATGAATCTCAAATGGTCCCTCGAGATAAGCACCCACCTTTCTTTCCCGTTAAGAGCTGCCAATAACAGAAGTGTCCAATGAACTAGAAAGAAAACCATTAACCTGCCAGCAGAACTTGTCAGAATGGAGAATCCAACGTTTCTACCCCCAAAATTAAGAGCTAATCTTTTGCCACATCCGCACAGGGCAAGACTGAGTCGTGAACTAGGGAAAGTGACAGTTGACAAGGGGTGTGGTAAAAGATTAAGGATTCAGTCTCCAGGCAGAAAGACATGTGTCAACCCATCCGTGGATTCTCCAATCGACGTGCCGGAGAAAGAAAACCAACCCAAGAGCTTCAAGAATGAGTCTGAACTGAACAAACGACTTTGCTTCCTGCAAAGGTTTCTCTACCTTTGCCTGTCCTTTATCCCTTATGGGAGGGGCAATGACCTCCAAGCCTTACTCCCGAGTCGTCCCTTTTGTCTCAGCTGCTCTTGCCTTCTAGCAGCTCTGCGCATGCACGCACTGGGAACAGGCTCCCCTGGTTCCTTTTCCTCGCTGCTGCCAGACTCCAGAGGCTCCGGAGTCAGCACCCCACTCCCAGATGGTCCTGGCCCCAGCTCTGCATCGGATGCAGGACCCTCATCCGAGTCCACCCCAGGCTCCCGGACTGGTCCCCGTTCTTTCCCACTGTCCGATTCTGCTGCCGTCTGCACAGGCTGCCGGCGAACCACAGCACTTCAGGCGTTCACTGATCAACACTAACGGGGAACTCTTTCCACATACCTTTACTGAAAAACTTTATTGATTAGGCCTTATCGGAGTATATTTTATCGGAATAAAAAATAGGGAACAGACCATATGTGAAAAATAGAGTATAAAACACATAAATGGAGGAAAATGCACATCTTATTTCGGTGTCACACCAATCACATCCAGGTAGGCAGTTCTCAGTTGTGCTGCTTTTGCCCCAGTACAGGTAATCCTCAACTTACAACCGTTCATTTAATGACCGTTCAAAGTTACAACGGCATTGAAAAAAGCGACTCGGGACCATTTTTCACACTTATCATCACCGCAACGTTCCCAGGATCCCATGATTTACATCCAGGTGCTTGGCAACTGACTCATGTTTGGGACGGTTGCCGTGTTCAGAGTCACTTGATCCCGCTTTTGCGACCTTCCGACAAACAAAGTCAACGGGGGATGCCAGATGCACTTAAACTACCGTGTTTACTAATTTAAGAACTGCAGTGATTCACTTAGCAAAGCGGGCAAGAGAAGTTGCGAAGTGGGGCAAAACTCACTTCACAAATTTCTCACTTAGCGACATGAATTATGGGTTCAATTGTGGCCGTAAGTCGAGGACTCAATGTATAAGACAATGCCATGGTGGCACAGTGCTTAGAACACAGTACCGCAGGCCACTTCTGCTGCTGGCTGGCTGCCAGCAGTTTGGCAGTTCGATCCTGACTGGCTTAAGGTTGACTCAACTCTCCATCCTTCTTAGGTCAGTAATAAAATGAGGACCCAGATTGTTGGGGGACAATAGACTCTGTAAACAGCTTAGAGGGGGCTGTAAAGCACTGAGAAGCAGTATATAAGTTTAACCGCTATTGCCCCCTTGCCTCTCCCTCCCTTCCCCGCCCCAGTGGTTAGAATGCAGTATTGCACGCTCATTCTTATTACAGTCTAGAGTTCAATCCTGACCGGCTCAAGGTTGACTCAAACTTCCATCTTTCTTAGGTTAGTAATAAAATGAGGACCTAGATTGTTGGGGGCAAGAGGCTGACTCTGTCAACCGCTTAGAGAGGGCTGTAAAATCATTGTGAAGCAGTATATAATTCTAACTGCTATTACCCTTTCTCTCTCTCTCTCTCTCCCTCTCTCTCTCCCTCTTTCTCTTCCTTCCTTCCTTCCTTCCTTCCTTCCTTCCTTCCTTCCTTCCTTCCTTCCTGGTGTGCAATGGTTAGAAGGCAGTATTGCAGGCTTACTCTGCCCACAGTCTAGAGTTTAATCCTGACCGACTCAAGCTTGACTCAATCTTTCATCCTTCTTAGGTCAGTAATAAAATGAGGACCCAGATTGTTGGGGGCAAGAGGCTGACTCTGTCAACCGCTTAGAGGGGGCTGTCAAAGCACTGGGAAACGGTGTAGAAGTCTAAGGGCTGTTGCTATTGCTACCCCCAGGCCAGGCCAGGCCTGATGAGGACCTGATGAAGGCGTCACCGCTGACCCAAAGTCGCACTGTTCAGGGCCGCGTTATGTGAATCGCGTACCTGGTCTGCCATTTCTCCAGTGATTCTCCCCGCTCTCGTGGCAAATAAGAAAGCAGCTGGAATTCATTAAAAAACACAATGCAGTCGTGACGGGCATCCCTCACTAAATTCCGCAGTTTATTGTGCTGCCTGTAGAAGAAGCAGGAGATAAAAAGACGCGGTCTGAGGCAGCACAACTTTATTATTTAAGACTCGAGACAGACACCCCCCATATTGAGACTTCCTGTTCAAATATATATATATGGACCTTCAGATAATACGTTATGTTAAACTACGCTAAGAACGGCAGAGGCAGAGGGTTGGGTTTGTTCTTCTTCTAAAAACAACGTAGTTTCTTGACATTATTGAACAGCTATATCAAAGGAGTTGTGTAATGTGACAAGGGGGCTGGGAATGTGTTTTCTTCTGTGCTCTGTTATATATTTTGACTTTCATCTCACGGCAGTGATTTACCGGAAGGCATCAACCACTTCGGTGAGGAGCAGGCGGCTGGCCAGGGGTTGCCCTGCGGCGTTTCCACCGGCTACCCGTCCTACCCCTGCCTGGGCACCCCCTCCCTGGCCTGCCTTGCCTGACAATGAGAATGCCAGGACCCCCTTCGGCCTGCCGGTCTGTTCAGCTGATGGGAGGGCTGATCCTGCTCCTCCCGAGGCTGCAGCTGGGATTGGAAGAGTCTTAAGGGTCCTCCAACTCAACTAGCAGACCCCCCCAAGATTAAGAGCCTCGTTCAACCACCTAACTCTAGAAAAAGCGCAGAGAAGAGCAAGCAGGATGATGAGGGGACTGGAGGCTGAAACATACGAACAACGGTTGCAGGAACTGGGCTTGGCTGGTCTAGGGAAGAGAAGGACCAGGGGAGACAGGAGAGCATCTTCCAATATTTGAGGGCAGGGGGTTGGACTAGATGATCTACAAGGTCCTTTCCAACTCTGTTAATCTGACTGTAATCTGATTTTAATGAACAAAAGGACCAGGGGAGACAGGAGAGCAGTCTTCCAATATTTGAGGGGCTGCCCCAGAGAGGAGGAAGGGGTCAAACACTTTTCCAAAGCACCCGAAGGCCAGACAAGGAAGAATGGATGGAAACTGAACAAGGAGAGATTCAACCTGGAAATAAGGAGGAATTTTCTGACAGTGAGAACAATCAACAATTGGAACAGAAGTTGTGGGAGCTTCATCACTGGAAGCTTTCAAGACGAGATTGGACTGCCCTCTGTCAGAAATGGTGTAGGGTCTCCTGCTTGGAAGGGGGGTTGGACTAGATGACCTACAAGGACCCTTCCAACTCGGTTAATCTGTTAATCTTCACGAATTTATTTTTGCAACACCACTGAAACCTCATAAAAAGGCAACGTAAGATGTATATCTAAATAAAAGAGCATCGCATCTCAACTTTAAGTATTCAAACTATGCGTAAGAATTGATGTGGTTGAAGTGTGAGTGAAAAATAATTCATTTACGGCCGCTGAAACATGCCTTCGCACCCATGACTTCCAAGTTTAGTGGGGGATATTTGACCCCATCTGTCAGACTGCAGGAAGGCTACTTGGGGAGGCAAATGGCAAATTGTGTGTCAGGAATGAAAACGATTTAGACGTATTATATAGGCATAACATGGAATCGTTTTCACCATCCAGAGAGTGTCCAACAGTTTAACAAAAAACAGTGGCAGAAAGATTTTAAACATTTTTATTAACTTGCTGTACTATGACTTTTGATTAAAATCCTGCATTACCTCTGAAATATATTCATAGATAATGATGCTATAATTAATGTCGGCTAGAAAAAACATCTCTGATTAACCTTTTATGTCTCAAGGGTATTTAGAGCACAGAGGTATTCATATAATCGCCAAGGCATATTATTAACCTTTGCAATTGATTAAAAAAAGAAGAAACCACAGTATATATTTTACAGTTTCATTCTGTATATCTTGGCCTTTTCCAATGACACTTGAAATCTGAAATAAATCTGCTCACTAAATTCTGAAGGAATATGAGATTTTAAGCATGTTTATTAATTTGCAAGGCAGATTAAATGCAGAACAGCCTGCAAATCTTCATATATTTTTTTCATTTTATTAATGGTATATTATGGATTGATTGATGCATGCATGTTTTTCTTCATTACCAGGGGAACAACCTGTATCCCTGAGGTTTTCTACTCCAATCCCTGCTGAAGCAGGAGATCCTACACCCGTGATGGCGAACCCACGGCACGCATGGCATGTAGAGCCATTTCTCTGGCCACGCCAGATGTCCCCGTTGCTCTTCTGGGTGGCGCCGGCCAGCTAGTCTTCGCACACGCAGGAGTGCCAGAAACTGGACGCTCAGCCCTCCTGGTGCTCCCGTTTTGGCACTTGGTGCCGAAAAGATTTGCCAACACCGTCCTATACCCTTCCAGACAAACGGCTGTCCAAAAACCCTCCAACGATGGAGAACTCACAACTTCCAGAGGCAAGCCATTCAGATTCACAGATTCACAGAGTTGGAAGGGACCTTGTAGGTCATCTAGTCCAACCCCGCCCGCCCAAGCGGGAGACCCTACACCATTTCTGACAGAGGGCATTCCAATCTCTTCTCGAAAGCCTCCAAGGATGAAACGGCCACAACTTCTGAAGGCAAGTTCTGTTCCACTGGCTGACTGTCCTCACTGTCAGAAAGTTTATCCTTATTTTCAGGTTGATTCTTCTTTTAACGATCATTCACATCACACGATCTTGAAACTCTGCCTCTGTTGATGCAACTGAGGACCGCATTGGCCTGTGAACTATTCAGAAGTGGTATTCATCAGGTTGTGACCGGTTCTGGAGAACCGATAGCGGAAATTTTGAGTAGTTCGGAGAACCGGCAAATACCGCCTCTGACTGGCCCCGCCAACCCCATCTATTCTCTGCCTTCCGAGTCCCAGCTGATTGGCTGGGTCTTCTTTGGTTGCCCTGCACAGGAGAAGGGAGCTGGAAAGCAGGTTAGTGGGGTGGAGAGGGAATGGGGATTTTGCAGTATATCCTTCCCCTGCCACGCCCACCAAGCCACGCCCACAGAACCGGTAGTAAAAAAATTTGAATCCCATCCCTGGAACTAACCCTCCCGGGGAAGACCGGATACCTGCGGCCTTTTTGCTGCTGCATCGCTTGACATGCGGTCTGCATGAAAACCAGGCCCTTCAGCTCGGGGAATTCCAGAATCTCCAGGTAATCTTGAAGCACCTTCCAGTCAGGCACAACATAGTGAGTGACATCGTCGGAGAGCAACTTCCCATCTGAAGCAGGAAAAACAACAACAAAATTCTGTGATACGTGTACGTAAATGCCTATGTATTTACGATTTGTGCGATGGAAGTTTTGACCAAGCTAAGCCTGACAACCATTCCTGCTTTATCTCCCTTTAGTTTAGTTTAGTGTCATTGCACCTCGTACAACGAAATTAAATGCCATCTTCAGTGTACATTATGACTGTGAAAATAAACACAAACGCACATCCTTCACAATCTATACAATTGAACTGAAAACTCCCGATATTGCATTCATATTGCACTATACAGTAGAATGCAATAGAGCTCCTGCCCTGGGACAGAAGCTGTTTTTCAACCTATTTGTCCTTGTTTTTATTGTGCTGAACCGCCTGCCAGATGGTAATAGTTCAAAAAAAGGGGGTTCCCAGGATGAGATGGATCCTTGAGGATGTTTTGAACTTTCTTAAGGCAGCAGGCGCTATAAAGCTCTTCCAAAGAGGGGAGAGGGCAACCCATGATCCTCCGGGCAATGACATTCACCCTCTGGGTCAGCCAACAAAGCAAGAAGCAAAAAAGCAAAGCTGGCTGAGGAACTCTGGGAGTTGAAGTCCACGAGTCTGAAAGTTGCCAAGGTTGGAGACCCCTGCTCTGGAGTGCTTTCCTATCTGCCCCGGTGCAATTGGCAAACCAATTGGTGCAGTAAGTGAAGATACTGTTTATTTCTATTTGCACCTAGTAACCTTCGGGAACCGTCCCCATTTTTATTTACAAAATTCGTTGTATTCTTTCAAACCCTTACTGAAAAAAAAAGGGGAGAAGCCTTATTTTTCACCCTTTTTTTTTCCTTCAAAGGACTAAACTTTTTTTTTCTTTTCTGTTTAAATCAGAACTTTCTAATATGTCTTTTTCTTGGACTTCTTAACAAGCTTTAAACTTCAATATTACGTTTAGATCCCTCCCTCCATTGGACATGGAGCTTCTTCCGTACTCCTCAGCACCAGCAGTGACTTTTCCCCACCACACGCCTCTTTCTAACCCAACACGTGTTCACACATTCACACGTTCTCCACGTGAAGCTAATATTTTGAGATCACACAAGAAACCCGCCCCGTGGCTCCCCCCCCCCCTGGCTCCTCCCCCTCTCCCAAACATTCAGAAGCCCCGCCCGCCCCGGGAAGGCCGCGAACGACATTCACACGACCACCCAATTCCCCGAGCCGCCGCCCCGCCCACTCCAAGCTCCGCCCCCCCCCGCTCTCAACGCACCGCGGGGACAGCCCAACCGGCAGAGGGCGCTGCCGCAAGGCACGTCCGGACGCAGGTAGTGCTCGCGCACCACCCGCATGGAGCGGCCTTGCAGGCTCCGCAGCAGCAGCACCTTCTCGGTCCGCAACATC
>NW_020769351.1:2007529-2029590 GCF_900518735.1 Pseudonaja textilis
ATGTGTCAATAGTCTGGTTTAATCTAAAATAATACAACAAAATAACCCAAACAAAAAAATAAATAAAATATAATTATATAATAAAATTCTTATCCTGTTTTTCTTTATATATATATATAAAGTTTTCGTGGGTACTTACATGTATGGTATTCAGCTTTGTTCGGGTATTTTCCCATGTCATTATAGTTGTGCTTTTAAAGTTGTAGCTTTTATATATATATATATATATCTCGTAGGTTTTCATGGGTACAGGTATGTAGGTCTAGGTGTGTTCGGGTCTTTTCCCGTGTAAGATCCTCTTAATCTTACACGGAAAAAGACCCGAACACACCTAGACCTACATATATATATACACACACACACACATACATACATACATACATACATATATATAACCTCAGAAAACACACACACACACACATATATATACACACACACACATATACATACTATATATATGTGTTAAGTTTTCCCGGGTATCTATATGTATGGTATTCAGCTTTGTTCGGGTATTTTCCCACGTCATTAAAAGCACAACTATAATGACGTGGGAAAATACCCGAACAAAGCTGAATATCATGCATACATACATACATATATATGTAACTCAAAAGTGGTGAACGTACTGTGAGCATAATGTGAGTTTCATATGGGGGTAATCTTACCATTCTGACACATACAGAATAGTAAGTATAGATGTGTAAATGATTCTCAACTACAAAGTAATCAACAGAAAGTTCAATGAGAAGAAAGGAAGAGTGGTAGTGAGATATTGAGAGGGGTAGGAGCAGCTATATGTTTTGTAGGAGATGAGCTGTCTTCTGATGCCTGCTTCCAGATGAAGTGGAAAGACTACTGAGCCACATCAAAACTACTAATTGCAATTCACTCCCATTTGTGGTCATGCATTATGGCTAGAAGAGGACAATTACTTTTAAGAAAGATTACTTTAAACCGGCGTTTCTCAACCTTGGCATCTTTAAGGCAGGTGAACATCAGCTTTCAAAATTCCCCAGCCAACATGTTTTAAAGTTGCCAAGGTTGAGAAACACCGGTTTAGAATACAAAGTTGAGTAGGAAGTGAAGAGGCTGGGTGTGAAAGGAAGAGGTTTGGTGTGTTTTTTTTTTTTTTTTGCAGGAAAGCAAACTCCTGAAAGTGAATAGCTAATTAACAAATTGGTATAAAATCTGAGATTTACACCAATCCTTTCATCAATAGTACAAGAGGCTTTAGCCAGACATGAACTGCAGCTCATATGGGGAAAGAGAACATGTCTGGCAAGAGCTTTGGGAATCTTGTCAGGAGGGCTAAACTAAACTGAAAGGATGAGGGAAAAAGAACCATGGACCAAGAAAAGTGCCGGACATTAGGAACGTGGCTTCATATAATAAGGCCTTGCAAGACAAAAAAAATAGTTGAAATTCTTAATAGAGGTAGGGCTTAACTGCCTTGCTTAGCATGGAAATTTTGAGCTCAATTGTGGTCGTAAATCAAGGACTACCTGTATGTGGCAGCACGGAGACCAGTAAGCAGTGATACAGATCTTACTTAACAGCTGCCCCATTTAGCAAGCATCTGAAACACTTGACGGCACTGAAACAGTAACTCTACAAGTGGCCCTTGCATTTATGACTGTTGCAGTGACCCTGCGGTGATTGACAGTTGCTTACTTCACAACTGGCTGCTGATAAGGAGAGTCAATGGAGAAGGTGACAGTAAAATTGCAAGTCAAGGTTGCATGTCTTGCTTTCCAGTCTGAAGTGGTGACTCACTTAACCACCAAATGAGAGGTGATGTAAATCAGTTGTCGTATGATGTTTTGTATGGCAACCACATTGCTTAGCAGCAGAGTTTTTGGCCCCAAGAGAATTTGGAAGCAAAAATATGGACGGATGGATGGATGGATGGATGGATGGATAGATAGATAGATAGATAGATAGATAGATAGATAGATAGATAGACAGACAGACAGACAGACAGACAGAGACAATTCTTTGTAGGCCAAATGTGATTGGACACACAAGGAATTTGTCTTGGTGCAAATGCTCTCTGTACATAAAAGAGACATTTGTCAAGAGTCAAGAATAATGACTTCTGGTTTGTTCCTCATCGGAGTCGGAGCGGAATCCCTGATCATGGGCGGTTTTGCCCAAGCTCACTTGCTGGAGGGTCCCGATCGTGACCAGAACCACTCTGGTGGGGTGGTGAAGAAGGGGGAAATCACCTGGAGAGTATAATTATAATAAGTATCAAAAGTATAATTATAAAAGTATCGTGCAATTATGCGTTACATTATAGAATGCTTCTCCAGGCAGAGATGCGACCGAACTATAAATCATCTCACAAGTTCTCGAGATAACAGGCCACAGTGGTAATGGGAGACCTAAAATACCCTGATTTTAGCTGGAAAATCGACTTCCCTCAGATTGAGTGGCCCTACAGATGTCTCATCTCACTTGCTGGACAATAGTGCTTCTCAGAAGGGGAAGGAGAAACGAGAAGCCACTACCCTGGGTTTAATTCGGACCGAAGAGAGGAGCTGATCAGTAGCCTGATGGCACCAGGTGCCCCGGGAGAAGTGGGCAGCTTATGTTGGTATTCAGATTAAAGAGGGAGAAAAACTGAGCGGAATTAGCCACAGACTTCAGAGAGGCGAGCTTCAATCAGCCTGGGCAAAAAGTATACAGCCTATTGAAACTCAAAATCCTAAATGAGAAGTCGAAGAGGGTTGGGAGAACACGAGAAAATAGTTACAGGCATAATAATTTCCCCCATAATAAGGGGAAATGAAAAGCTTTAAGAAGTCTGTGAAATTAACCGTGAAGCAGAAAAATACGTACTGGAAATAGACTCGGCAGGAACCCAAACAGGTAATTCAGGTATAGAAGGATGGACTTGGGAGGAGTAAGGGTGTTAAAGGGGGTTTTGGGGTGTGAATCTGGAAAATAAGATAACACAGGTAGTCCTCAACTTATGACCAGAATCAGGATTCCATTGCTAAGCAAGTCGATTGTGAGTTGTGCCTGATTTTATGGTGGGTTGTTTTTTTTTTTTGCCATGGCTGTTAAGCAAATCACTGCTGCTGTTAAATGAATCGTGGCCGTTAAGTGAATCCAGCTTCCTCCATTGATTTTGCTGGTCAGAAGCTGCCCGGGAAGATCGCAATTGGCGATCATATGACCCAGGAGGCTGCAACCCTCATAACTACACGCTGGTTGAACAAGCACCTGAATTTTGAACGCTTGAAAAAAAACCATTGATTTTTTTTTTCAGAATTTCATTTTTTTAACGTGCGCCAGTGTGTTCACAGGAAAAAAAAAAGGGACAATAAAGGTGATCTTATTGACCTTGGAAATGCAGCAATGATCATCAAGTGTGATGTAGGTCAGTTTTTAGTGCTGCTGTAACTTTGAATGGTTCCTAAACAAATGGTTGCAAAACGAGGAGTCCCTGTAGGGCCTTCCTATCAGAAGACAATCCGTGTAAGAGGGTAGTGGACAGAGACCTCCCCACGATTCCGGCAGGAGGCTTCCAAATAGGGGCTAGATAGTTTTCTCTCCAGGAAGACTTTGTGGATTCCCAAACTGACCAAGGCACGGTCCAGATCTATAAGGTTCCCCCCAACTCACACAAGCCATGATACTTTCCTGTTACAGGTAATCCTCAACTCACAACTTTAGCCGCTGTTCAAAGTTGCAACCGGAAAAAAAAGGGGGGGGGATTTGGGACCAGTCTTCACACTTACATCCATGGCCGCATCCCCATGGTCACATAATCAAAATTCGGGTGCTTGGCAACTGGTTCACATTTATGACAGTTGCAGTATTCCGGGTCAGGTAATCGCCTTTTGCGACTATCTCACAAGCCAAGCTAATGGGGGAGCCAGATTCACTTAACAACCTTATCAGTAACTTAACACCTGCAGTGATTCATTTAACTGTGGCAAGGAAGGTCATAAAACGAGGCAAAATTCATGTAACTGTCGCTCTTAGCAACATAAATTCTGGGCTCGATTGTCGTCGTCAGTTGAGGACCACCTGAGACGATACTGTTTTGTTTCAGCATAAAAGAGCTTACTATTCAAGGAAACGGCTGTTAAGAACGAACATAATCAGAAGTTACTAAAAACAGAGGAATAGCGCGAAAGCTGTCATTCTGAATAGATTAGTATCTTTATTTTTGCTGGCATGTCAGAGCCGTTATGATCAATTATTAAGTAAAGAAGAAAAATTTTCCGTGATATCCACAACTCTGATTTTTCCATATACTTGCAGTTGTAATGCATCATCTTTTGACATTTTAATGACATTTTAATCTGGTATCTCCTTTCATTTTCAGGTTATGTTCATGTGCACCGTAGAAGCTCCTATCTACTTCTCTCCCCTATGCCAGTCAAGGAAGAAAAACGCTTTTCCTTCTATTTGGCCAATTAAAAGATATAAGGAGCCCAATTTAAGAAACAAGCCACGAAAGACAAAACGGTTTATTCTGTAGTTGAAACTCTTTGGTTTCAAAAATCATGACTCATGGCTGGTGTATTGCAATCCTATGAATCTTTGCATAGAGGTAAATCCCACCCAGTTAGTTCACAGATTTGAAATGGCAATAGAGAGCCACAGATTATCTATAAAGATTTTTTTTAAATTCATGAGATAGATCGATTACGCGCATTTGCCAATAGTTTTCAGGGTGTAATTTTCATAACTGGCACAGAGAGTCACTCCTTCCCTAAATTCAGCCCTGCTGGATGAAGCAAAGAGAGCTTCATTGGCCTTGTGTGATTATCCCAGCATCCTGGCTGCTTCATTCAAAATACACCTAATAAACCTGTAAGTTCATCTTCAAAATTAAAAAAAAAATATTGCATAAAAATGCTGCTCTGGTGTACATTGTCACAAGCAATGACATAACCTGTTAGATGCATAGAGAGAGGATCATCCTCGTTCTACTTTTATTTTTGCTTAGTTTTCACTGTTACATATTGGTTAAACAGTTCCAACATTAAGATTAAATTGCTAAACTCTACTTTTGTACATCCTACAATTTGACACCTGTATAAAAAGAAAACTATGGTGACTGTAACATCTTAGCAACATTTCATTTTGTCATTCTGAGATAAAGTTGTTGGTTGTTTTTTTTGCAGACATTTCATTACCTAACTAATTAACATAATCAGTGTTAGGGGGATTGGGATGTGCAGAAAGGAAGAGGAGGAGGAGGAGGAGGGAAACTATGGGGTCTTTGGTGCTCTCTGAGCTTGGTTGTTTTTTGCAGATATTTCATGACCAAAGTAGGTAACTTCAGTGCTGGTGTTTTTTTAACTTTCCAATCTAGCCTTGAGCTCTACATACATCTTTTTAAATCAGTGGACTTGTCTATAAAATTATAGCCTATGCATCCTTACCAAACATTGTCTTCCACCAAATTAAATACTGTAAAATGCATTATATTGCAATTAAGTGTATTGTCAAGCTCTTTGGGAGCTACCTGAATCCAAAGTAATTCTTCCAAGCAAGATCCTCACAGGGTCTTCTTTAACGCCATCTATCAAGATGAAAAAGGATTACCAGACTTCTAGAACTGACTTATTCTGAGTGTCAAACTAATTTATTCTCCAGTGCATTATTGGTGATGTTTTTCTTGGTTCCTCTCTAATAGCTTTGCTGTGAACCAACAAGGAGGCAATTCTTTTCACAGATAACAGAGGAGCAGGTGGCTGTTTACAAAACTGCCTCCTGAATTCTTATCAATCGCTGGACTAAGTAACACACATAATGGGATCCAGCTGTTAATGTTCATTTTCTTTTCTTTTTTTAATAATTTCGGAAAAGTGCTTCACAGTTAACGTAGAGGAATTGGAAGCCAAAACAATTGCAGGGAAGTCTTTTCTTAAAACAATGTGTTGCATTATTTATCCCATTGCGCTATTGTAAAGTAAACTTGTCTGGATTCGGGCAGTTGCCCTAACTAAAGCATAATTCTTCTCGGGTATATCTTAGATTATCCTCAAGTTTGGCAGGTTAGAGGGAGAGAGAAACCCAAATGGTCCTGGGAGAATCAAAAATTGAAAATGGGTCACCACCAGCAACTTACCTATTACTGGTATAGCCAAATAGCTTTTACACTCATTAGTAGTTTTTTTTTTCTTGAAAATTGGCATTGGCAAAACGATGAATATACAGAATGGATGCAAGTGGGAAGGCGGAAAAATATTTCTGTGTACAGATAGCCCTCAACTTACAACAGTTCGTTTAGTGACTGTTGGAAGTTACAATGGCACTGAAAAATGTGAGTTATGATCGTTTTTCAGGCTTACGACTGTTGCAGCATTCCAAGGTCACGTGATCAAAATTCAGATGCTTGGCCACTGGTTCATATTTATGACGGTTGCAGTGTCCTGGGGTCACGTGATCCCCTTTTGGGACCTTCTGACAAACAAAGTCAATGGGGAAGCCAGATTCAATTAACAACCGTGATACTAACTTAACAACTGCAGTGATTCACTTAACAACTGTGGCATTGTTAAGTCGTAAAATGGGGCAAAACTCGTGTCACAACTGTCTCATCTAGCAAAATAAATGTTAGGCTCAATTGTGATCGTAAGTCCAGGACTGCCTGTATATGCTGTCATGGGAATTTGACTGCTTTCAAAGGTACCTGAAACTATTCATCACTGTTAGGTCATTTTAATGAACATACACAGTAGATGAGAAAAAAAACGCTGGTGGACCATGATTTTCTTCCTTCTACATAGCTTTGAGGTACCCTCCTAAAATTCTATCTTACCTGTGCAGCAAATGATGACTCGAAATAGTTCAGTGATGCTACCTGATTTAATTTCTCCTGATGGCTAAAAGGAATTAATTTTCTATTGGCAAGAGTTATTTTAGCAGGCCTTTGCAATGTAATTCTAAGCAACCAAATTGAGTCAAGAAACACCCTGGGCCTGATAATCAAGAAACCCTAATTATCCCATAAATATTGGGACATTTCCTGCCCAGATAAGGATAGATGTGAAATATCCAGAGAGTCCAGGCTATCAGGCCACTTATTCCTTGGATATTGGCCATAGATGTGTTTAAGCTTATTTTAATTCTACAATCTTACCCTAGCATTGTTACAAGTTATAATTTGACTGTAAGGACAACTTCAGAAAACCAGAAATCGCAAACAAAATGTAGGGAGGATCTTTTTCAGAGCGATAATTGGCATATACAATTCTTTTTATAGCACCATAGAGAGAAACAAAAATGTTTCCATAACCACTTGAAAAGAAAAAGAGGGAAAAAAACCCCAAAGCAAATGATTTGTAACAACTCTGGTTGAATAAACTTGTCTTTGTTAGCACAGAACAATATTTAAACTATAGATTGGTTTAAAATTCAGGCAACGGACATGGAGATTTATACAGCTATCCAACTATTAAAGATTCTTTACTGATAAAATCAGTAACCATAAAGATAAGGCAGCTTCGGTGCATGTACTGTAGTAGCTATGTGAACTACACATAAAAAAATGATCAAAAGAATTGCCAGTATTTTTATTTCAGTACCCTGGACAGTTTTTCCTCTGTCCTGCAAACTTTGCATTGTCATGGGTTCAATTTTCTGCAGCCCGTAGAAATATCTAGCAGGCTGGATTTCAGATGAATAAAATAATATGCAAAGTAAACATATGTTACGATGCCTAATATTGCACGTGCAGAATTTAAATTTTCCTGGTGAATGATTTTTGACTTTGTTAATTGTTTTTTTTTTCCCCACTGTAACCGCCCCCCCCACATCTGTTGTTTGGTTTTTCTTCCGAAAGGCAGAAAAAAATGCAGTTTGTGCTGACAAACTTATAAGTAAGCAGGTAAAAATGAAACGCTACAAGGACGAGGAGGCACAGAGGAGCCGGCGGGCAGCTTCTTTGCTGAGCCATGTCACTCTGCTTGCGTTCTCGAAGGCAAGGCTTTGGCTGGTGCAAACGCAAAACAAGCCCTACCAGGATTGGGATTTTTGGCAGGCAAAGAACAGGAAGGTCAAACAGCTTGCCAGAGGTCATCCGTTGAGTCCTGTTTGACAGGAGAGCAGCCAAATTTCCCACCGTCTCCTTGTCCTGATCTGTTGCCCGTTGGCTATTTTATGCAGGACTAAGTCCTCTTTTGAGTCGTATTTCTTTCCTCAAGCAAACTATTTTTATAGAGTTTTGCAGTAACTTAATATATCCTGCAATGAAAGTCAGAGGGAGATATTGATGGCCGCCTTAGCGTATTTTGGTGTATTGCCAGGAACACCCCTGTGGGAAAGGCAGCTCCTCTGCAATGGAGGGTTCCCACATTCTCAATTCTCTCAGAAAGGTTGTCCCTTATTATGATAATACCATCATTCGGCACCTTCCGTCTTCCCAACCCCCAGCAGGACACGTTCAAAACAGAAGCGAAGGGCATCCATCTTTTACCACAATTTAACCACAGGGCTTGTTAATGTGGCCTGCTTAAATCAAACCATCTTACTTTATTTTCAGGACCTTATCTTTGTCAGTGACAAAACCAACGCCAAAGAGCAGCATTTATTCAGAATTAATGAATACAAATAAATCATTTGGTTGGCTTTATTAAGTAATGAGTTATTTAATTAAGAATAGAGATGGAGATAGAGGTCTTATGAGAGGCATGGTTTTCCAGGGAGAGCCGTTTTATCTTCTCTTGCGCCAATCCTGTTGAAATAAATGGTAAAGCAAATATCCAGGAGACCTTGAACTAGTTTGAAAATGCTTCTGATAATCTCAGTTTTATTTTTATTGGAATTTAAGGACTCCTTTTTCTTTTTCGAGATTTTTTTAATTCCTTTTTGTTCACCCAACCTCCTTTGCTGATCGTCTCCTATGTATCAGATAACTGGGAGGTGGGGGAATGAAAACGGCGAAATTACATGCTAAAATAAATAGCAGATAATCTAGATTGGACAACTTGAATGTTAAACTTGTTTTACTTTGAGTGTATTGCCCATTTTGACCTCGATAAAATTATTCATGCCTGCAAAAGTGCATAACAACATTAAAGCACCGTTTACTTGCAGGGATGTCTTCATTTTTGTGAATTAGCTTTTATTAGAGTTTGATGTCAAGCATCGCAAACTCAAAACAGAAAGTGTGCAGGGGGGAGATTGCTGTTGTTTTGGAGCACAACACAGTATCTGTGGACCAAAGTAGATCCCCCCCCCCAAAAATAATAATGAAAATTAGCTGTGGTAACAATTTGTCTTCTGGAACCTGAATTGATATTTCTTGCTATCAAATCTGCTTACCTAGGACAATTTTTGTAATGTACAATTGTCTCCTTTCATCTTCACAGCAACCATGCAGACTTTGAAAAGCAGCAGCTTGCATGTTGCCTGATAGCCAAAAAGGGTTAGAAGACGTCAGCTCCTAATTTTCCGTGGGTCGAATGAGCAATTTTGCCTTCTGGTGAGCATTTTATTCTTTGGACCCTTAGGCCCGTTTTCAGATTCTTCAAACAGCTGCTCCCATTTCCTCCCTCCAACATTCTGGTAGTGCCCGGCTTACGCAGGGGCAGTGGAGCCCAAAATTTATGTTGTTAAGTGAGACGATTGTTAAGTGAATTTTGCCCCATATTGTTTTTTTTGCCAGAGTTAAGTGAATCGCGGCAGTTTTTAAGTCATCGCAAAAGGGGATCATGTGAGGCCGGGGCACTACGAACGACATAAATAGGAGCCAGTTGTTAAGCGCCTGAATTTTATTCGCGTGATCGCAATGGCTGTGTGAAAAACGGTCACGAGTCACTTTTCTCAGTGCCATTTTAACTCTGAACAGTCATTAGCGGAACTGTTGTAAGTGGAGGACTACCTGTATGTATAGTAGTTTCAGCTGTTTTAAAGTGCACCGAAAAATGTGACTCACGAGGAGTCTTCGCCCTTACAACCCTCACAGCATCCTGCAGTCCCGTGATCACAATTTGGCAACCGGCAGATATTTACGATGGTTGCCAGTGTCCCAGTGTGATCACCGTTTGTGATCTTCCCAGCTGGCTTTGGACAAGCAAAGTTGGGGAAAGGAAGCTGGATTCACTTAACAACTGTGTGAATCACTTAACAACCGCCTTGCTTAGCAATGGAAATTCTGCCCCCCCCCCCCCGTTGTGTGGCCATAAGTTGAGGACTGCCTGCACCGATCCTACTTGGGAATAGCTGTTTTCATTTCACACATCAGCAAGAAATCTGGAACTTTGGTCTAGAACAGGGGTCTTCAAACTTGACAGCTTTAAGACTTGTGGACTTCAACTCCCAGAATTCCTCCTCCAGTCATGTTAGCTCAGGAATTCTGGGAGTTGAAGCCCACAAGTCTTAAACTTGCCAAGTTTGAAGACCCTTGCTGTATTCTATCTATCTATCTATCTATCTATCTATCTATCTATCTATCTATCTATCTATCTATCATCTATCTATCTATCTATCTATCTATCTATCTATCTATCTATCTATCTATATCTATCTATTTAACTACCTACCTATCTATCATTCTATTCTATTCTATTCTATTTCTATCTATCTCTCTATTCTACCTCTCTTTATCTATTCTGTCTATTCTATCTTTCTTTCTCTCTCTCTCTCTCTCTCTCCTACCTCTCTTTCTCTATCTTTTCCAGGACTCTTCAAACTTGACAGCTTTAAGACTTGTGGACTTCAACTCCCAGAATTCCTCCTCCAGTCATGTTAGCTCAGGAATTCTGGGAGTTGAAGTCCACAAGTCTTAAACTTGCCAAGTTTGAAGACCCTTGATCTATTCATTCTACCTATCTACCTACCTACCTACCTATTCTCTCTTTCTCTCTTTCTCTCTTTCTCCCTCTATCGCTCTTTCTATATTCTACCTCTCTTTATCTATCCCAGGGGCCTTCAAACTCGACAGCTTTAAGACTTGTGGACTTCAACTCCCAGAATTCCTCCTCCAGTCATGTTAGCTCAGGAATTATGGGAGTTGAAGTCCGCAAGTCTTACACTTGCCAAGTTTGAAGACCCTTGATCTATTCATTCTATCTACCTATCTACCTACCTACCTACCTATTCTCTCTTTCTCCCTCTATCTCTCTTTCTATATTCTACCTCCCTTTATCTATCCCAGGGGCCTTCAAACTCGACAGCTTTAAGACTTGTGGACTTCAACTCCCAGAATTCCTCCTCCAGTCATGTTAACGCAGGAATTATGGGAGTTGAAGTCTGCAAGTCTTGCACTTGCCAAGTTTGAAGACCCTTGATCTAGAAGAAAAAAAGACGTTCAGACACCATTTCATTCTCCATCTCATTTCCTTTGCTCCCTGCAAGAGATTAAATCCCACGGGCACCGATTCAGCAGTTGAGAGGAAGAAGACCGAGGGATCAAATATGCATCCTTTTGATATATATATATATGATTATCAAAAGACAGGTTTTGAAAAAGGCTGATTGTGGTGAGACTTCGGAGATAGAAAATGTCCAGCTGAGGTCTACAGTTTACAGCCTGATTGAAAACCTGCACTCACCTGGTTGCAAAATCCAGCGTCACGATGTTTTCGGATCACAGTGGGTCCTCCCCCCACCCACTCCCATATTCTTCCACGGGGGGAGGGGTGGGGGAATGGCAGGAAAGCATCCTGGCATCTCTTCTAGGCCATAATGAAGACAGATGGTTTACCTGGCACACTCTCCTTCCTGCCTTCTGTCTGCGGACAAGGAGATCATGAGCAAGGAGGGAGCATGAAGGCAGGTCACTCACCCCCCCCCCCCATCCCCCAGCCCCACACACAGACAGTTTGATCTCCCCTGGGAGGGTGTCTTGAAGGGAAGGAAAAAGGAAAAGAAAACAGGAGGCAGAAAAACAGAAGCTTGTGCCGAAAAGGAGACGTCATTATGTACTGTAGTGTAAGATGGAGACGGTTTTTCTGTGCTGCTGCTGCGGCTGCTTTTTAAGCCACTTTCTTGCCATCTAGCCAGGATCGTGTCTTCGTGTCTAAGAGCACAAAAGAGGCACTTCCCAGAGTTTATGCCCCTTTTATGACATGAGAAAGGTGCTCTTCCCCACTTAGGTTTTTCCCAGTGCCAGTCTAATGGTTTGAAAAGAAGGGGCCTCGCGAAGGTGAAAGATACAGAAATTGCCCCTTATGTCAGACTAAAGGATCTTCATCCATTCTGCTGGGTCAGAGAGTTGGCTGGCATAAAAGCAGATCTCGCACAACCGGCTTGGAGAGGGTTCCCGCCTTCAGATCTGGAGCATATTCACCCTTGCTAGAAATAATCAGAGAAAAGATTATTTGGCGGGGGAAAAAAATGAACTCTGGAGCGACCTTGAATTTCAAGCATAGGAGACGCTCTCTTTTTTTTTTTTCCCGTGTTCCCATTTTAAGTCATTTTGATGAGTCAAACTGTGCCTCATCATCAGAATAACGGGGTTGGAGGGAACCTTGGAGGTCTTCTAGTCCAACCCCTCTGCTCAAGCAGGAAACCCTATCATCTCAGACAAATGATTGTCCGGTCTCTTAAAAACCATCGTTCATTTGATAGGTTTCGGATTTCCTGCCCATTGCATTTCCCCCTCTGCCTGGACCTTGAGACTGGAACACACGCCATCCAGGGTTATTCCTTGAGTTTAGATCCAGCCCTTCACCTTCCCTGCCAGCCGTGCTTCCCGTGAGACAATGCAGGAGATACTTAATGTTATTTTGAAAAGTGTGATTCCGTGCTCCGCGGGCTTGCTATCATTTTGAATGGGTGAAAATATTGGGAATTTTGGCAGCACGTTATGGACTCTATAGCACCAAATGGGCTTCCTTTTTTTATCTTTCTAAGAATTCCTGTGTGGAACCCGAGCAATCTTGAAAAAAAATAACATTAGAGTAGTGACTGGTTGTTGTTTTTTTGAAAAAACCATAATTTTAAAATTTTTAATTAAAAAAAAAACAGTAAGGGAAACAGGGAGACTGGTAAACACCAAGAAGGAATCATCAAACCAAATTGATGCCACTAGGCACTTCATGGGAAAAACTAGCCCTATAAACTAAAAAACAATAAACTATTGTAGGGTTGTTATTTTTTCAGTTTGCAAAGAATGAAAACGGGCCTTAATAACAAGCCTGCCGATTTGTTAGGGATTCTAGATTCTTCCTTCAAGCTCTTCCCTGAATTTATTTATTTTTTTTCATTTCTTTTAAGTCTGGAGAATCCTGTCTCAAATTTTAGCAAAGATAATGGCCCAAACTGGGACATCACCTGATGAACCACCACGGTGGCTCTTTCGCTACTGCCCCAAATCTCAGATTTACTCCTGAACACCTCCAGGAAAACCGTGCAAGGGCAGCTCTTCGGAAGACAATCCGGAACCACTGCAGCAAATTCACTCAACCTTCCTCAGTCTGCAGCTGCCCAAATCTTCAGACGGTTAATCCGACCCCTGTCAGGCTTATTGGCAGCTGCCTAAACGTGAGCCCTTTCCATGTGTCATGCTCCCGGTCTTCTTTAGCAAGATTTATTGAAAGGGATGGCGCGGGGTTTACAAGAATTTGAAGAGCTGAACTGTTTCTTATTAGAACTAATCTCTCCCCGTATACGTTATGGCAAGACTTTATGTTTCTCTCTCTGGATGGATTGGCAGCGGACTCTTTCTAAAACTGCCCACCCCTGAATCTTTATCGGTCTTACATCCCTGGCGGTTTCAGGTTGGAGGCCAATCTTCTTAATCAATTATTCCTCAGAGCTTTCTAATTTGATAAGCCCCCACCCCCACCCCCCATGCATGCAAAAATCGAGTGAAATCAGCTGCGCGGAGACCAGAATGCAGAATGGATGTTTTGCATTGGATCTTGCGCGCCTAAATTTAATATAAGTTATTTGATTTGAGTTATTTGGATTAGTGAGGAGAGATTAGCTGTGAAGGAGACCAGATTGTTATTCACCATTATTAATGATGTCGGCTATTCTTAGATTCCCCCAAACTAGAAAACTTAATACATTTTGTTTATTGGAAGGTGGGGGAGAAGCACGGGGTAATCTAACATATATGAATTCTTTAAAGTATTTAATATGTGTTAAGAAGACAGCATGATGAATTCAATATTGAAAAGCAATATCAGGTTTACAATTATTTGCCATTTATCATCGCTGATTGTGCAGACAGTATCTTATTGAGAAGGATAAAGCGATTCATAAAGAGGATTTTGGTAGAGAAGAAAATAAAAACAGGGGAGAAGACAGATGCAATCTACGCATCCCTTTGCTACCGTTTTCACCAAACCATTATTTGCTCTTCCAAGTGACAAACTGTGTCTGGATTTTGTGTGTGTCTGTGTAATTGCTTGCACTTGGACATTAGAGATATGATAAATGTATTAAGGATGGCCCCAACACATTTTCTGAACAGTGCCCTGAGAGCAGATTTTTCTCCAAAGATTTGATTTTTTTTTCCATTTTCAGAGGTAAACAGAGAGAGCTCTCCCAAAACCTTGGTTTCAAGAACTGGTTTCTTTGAAGGTTACTTACAATGAAGAAGGCAATAGCGCTCTCTCTCTCTCTCTCTCTCTCTCTCTCTCTCTCTCTCTCTCTCTCACACACACACACACACACACACACACACACACACCTGGCAGAAGACAAGAAAATTCTGTTTCTAGTTCATCTGCGATGTTTTTAGAAATGATTCTTGTTAAAAGTTGTCTCACTGGTGTAGCTGTGTGGCTGAAAGGGCATATGTGTCAAACCACCGCATACAAAGTTCTGTTAGTTTTCCAAATCATGTGAACTGAATCTTTGTGGCTTGTCAAGAAGGGTTTATTGCTTTATGTGATACAAGAATGGACTGATCTAGACTAGACTAGACCAGACCAGACCAGACCAGACCAGACCAGACCAGTCCAGACTAGACTAGACTAGACTAGACTAAAATAGAATAGAATAGACTAGACTAGAATTCTTTATTGGCCAAGTGTGCTTGGACACACAAGGAATTTGTCTTTGGTGATTATGCTCTCAGTAAAAGATACATTCATCAAAGTCCAGAATCATCAGGTACAACACTTAATGATAGTCATAGGGTCCAATAGGCAATCAAATCATACTAGGAAACAGTCACTATAAATCGTTAGGATACAAGCGACAAAGTTACAGTCATACAGTCACAAGTGGGAAGGGATGGGTGATAAGGAGTGATGAGAAGGTTAATAGTAATAGTAATACAGACTTAGTAAATAGTTGGACAGTGTAGAGGGAATTATTTGTTTAGCAGAGTGATGGCGTTTGGGGAAAAACTGTCCTTGTGTCTAGTTGTTCTGGTGTGCAGGGCTCTATATAGTGTCATTTTGAGGGTACAGCATACAGAATAACACACCTGGAAAGGATCTGGGAGGTCTTCTAGACCAACCCCCTGCTCAACCTGGAAGACCCTCTGCCATTCCAGACAAATGGCTGTCCAGTCTCTTCTTAAAAGCCTCCAGTGATAGATCACCCACAACTTCTGAAAGCAAATCATCCCACTGATTAATTGTTCTCGCAGTCAGGAAGTTTCTCCTTAGTTCTAGGTTGATACTTTAATACTTTCCATCTGATACTTCTTCTCTTGCCTTCAAGTGCTTTGGAGAATAGATTGACACCCCCCCCCCTTCTTTGGGACAGCCCTTCAAATATTGGAAGACCGCTATCATGTCACCCGTAGTCCTTCTCTTCGTTGGCCTAGACACAATTCAATGAACTTTCAATTGTTCACATCTTCGTCTCGGCCTAGGAAAAATTTTGGGAATCTGAACTGCCTCTGCATATAACCTACCTAGAAGACATGTAACGTAGATGTATATGTCCCTCAAATTGCTGGTCACAATTGCCCAATCAAAGGCACACCAGGTTGTCAATGGAACTTGAAAACAAAGAAGAGTCAGAATATTATGAGATTTGGAATTTTTGGTATAGTTGGCTGGAAGGTAGGTATGAAAAGAACAAAACAAAGTCAAATAAAAAGGTATGATGGAAATTAGTAACATTACAAGTAACTATGTTTGTAATATATAATTAGATGAAACTGTGTGTTATATGTTATATGTTAAAGTAATAAGCGCGAATGATTATTCTACATAATTTGAGAGATGTCAGATTGAGTGAACACTGTTTTGCTCATGTTGCGACAAGCGGAATGTTTGGTTTTATTTTATTTGTATAAATTTGTTTAATAAAGTGTTTTTATAAATTAAAAAATAAAAACAAAGTCACACCCTCTTTTTAAGTGCTTCTAGAAGAGGGCTTCGATCATACAATTGTGGCTGCCATTTGCCTTTTTGACATGCACAGACACCTCGTTTTCCCTCAAGGACTGAAATTAAAGAATTCGCCAAAGATAGTGCTTGGCATTTACAACATATTTCTTACAGCCCAATGATAGATTTCCTTGCCTGGAAATGTTCCACGAAGTTTCCTCAGTAAGAAGTGTGCTTAGAATTGCAAACCATCATCACTCTGTCCACACCATGTTAAGCCACAATGGGTTGTGTTTATGTTTCCCTGAACCCAGCCAATTGAAGTTTATTTAACAAATGAATAACAAGCTACCATCCAGCCTAAGACGTGAACCCTGTCAAGGTTTCGATGGAATAATTTAGCATATTTAGGAAACTGCCATTTAGATCAATTGGGGGAAAGGAATCAGCCCAGCCAGTAGATATTATATTTTTCCTCCATGACTAGAGATGGACTTTGATCGCAAAAGGTTCCAGGAAGGTAGGGTTAAGTTTTGCTTGTGCTTAGCCTAAGACGTTGCTCTTCTCAGCAAAAATAGCCATCCTGATTTCCCAGAAGTATTACAATCTGCCAGCTAAAGGGGAGAGGTTTTTCCTTCTTTGGGTCTTTTTTTCTGGAGCAGATATTGATTGCTGATCAGTGGATTATTGAAGCCTTAATTTTAGATGTTGTGCTACAGCAAATGCCAAATGGGTGCATGGAGATTTTGTGATCCAGGGCTTAAGCAATGGCTGTGTTAGCAAGAAATGTAGAAAAAGCTAATCCCTCCCTGCAATAGCACAAACTGCTCAGCTGGTATTTAAAGTTGGTTTCCTTGTGTTGTGCTTAGCAGGTTGGGCAAACCCCAGCCTATCTGATTCATTTAGGATTCATTGCGTCCCCCAAACCAGAGCAGGGGTTAATCCAGTCACCAGGTTAAATGTGAACATGACCTCTAGCCGACGTGACTGGGTCATTTGAGACAGCCGTGGCTAGTTGATCTTAGGTCTAGCATCCCAGTTTTATCACAGGGCTGCCACATAACCACAATCTTTGGCTCCTTCTTCCAGTTTTCTGCTTGGCAAAGACCTGGATAAAGAAAGAGAAAATAAAACCCTCCAACCCAAAGATGCTCTACCCCTAAGAAAATAGAAAACCTAAGCACCAATCCATACAGATGGTCCTCGACTTACACCAATTCATTTAGAGACCTTTCAAAGTTACAATGGCACCGAAAAGAGTGACTTATGACCATTTTTCACACAATCACTGCAGCATCCCCATGGTCACCTGGTCAAAATTCAGGCACTTGCCAACTGATTTATGGGAGTTGCACTGTTCCAGAGTCACGTGGTCAACTTTTGTGATATTATTTTTGGCCAAGCCAAGTCGATGGGGAAGCCAGATCCACTTCACAAGCGTCACTAAGTTAATAAATTGGCTAGGAGGGTTGTAAAATAAGGCAAAATTCACTTCATAGCGGTCTCCCTTAGCAGCAGAAATGTTGGGCTCAATCGTGGTCGTAAGTCAAGGACTACCTGTATTACTGCGGGCTTTTTAATTCTCCAGAAGCCTTTAAATCTTTTAAGGCATATATGGAATCAAAGAAGGAAAGCAACTCTCTTTAAATCCCCCACTCTCTTCCCATGACGAGACTCTCCCAAGGTTAGAGCACCTGCAGAAATGCCTCCCATCTATTAAACCTTAGTGGTGGGCTGTGAAAATCTTTTCTGAGTGAGATCTTGCAGAGATTCAGTAAGATGCCCTTGAGATAACCTTGTCCCAACACGCAGACAGGGCAAAATATTCTGTGTTACTGTCTATAAAGCAACCAAGTAGCTGCATCGTTCATGCACTAGCTGAAGCTCCGTTTAGTAGTTTCATATGGATGCAGCCAAGCAGTGGATGCAGCCATAGCAAAATTGCTTTTTAAAAAGATATTTAAAGAGGGGTTTGGTGATCATGGTCTGAATTTCCCCTGGCTGAGAAAACAAAAGGTCCTGAAAATAACTATATTTATTGTTGCAGAAGTTTTTGTCCTATGTAATTCCTTAAATTACCAAAAGGTGTGAGTCTTTAACAAGATGCCTTTTTCATCCCCCTAATAGATTAATGCCTTTACCAGAGAGCCCAGCGTGGCAGAAGGTTCGGAAAATGGTTTTGGCAAACTGGGGGCATCCCACCAGCTCATGATAATGGAATTATCTCCCACGCTGTTTCTTCCCAGGAAAAGCCTTGAGGAATTGAGGTGTCATTGTGATGCAACTCAGAATTCTTGCTGGAGGGATTTTTTTTTTTTTTTTCAAAAAAGAGGGAAGATCAAAGTTGCTTTCTACTATCTTTCTCACCCATAGCAGGAAAAGAGAGGGAGATATTATAATAACGAGATCAGGGTTCTTTTAACCGAGCATGTAATGGGGCCATAATTTGAACCTACCCTACTGTGGTTTAATCCCAAGAGGTGAATCCAGCATGAAGACCGTACATCTGTGGAATCTTTGGTGCTCTTTAAGGTTATTTGTTGGCTTGCATAGATCCCTCGGTTGGTGCCCCGATGATTTGTAGGCGGAGCATTGATGGTGCTACCTGGCTGGGGTCATGAAATGTTTGCAAGAAAACAACCCAGCTCAGAGAGCACCAAGGACACCAAATTTCTCCTCCTCCTCTCTGCAAACCTCTCTGCCTTCTACCACCAATGATAATGAAGACCTCACCTGGTACGGAAATGTCTGCAAGAGAAGAACCAAACTCCAAGAGCACCAAGGACTTCACGATTCAACTCTTGAGTTTAAAAGATTTTCCCCTCCACTCCCCTTAGGGCAAGAAACAAACGGAAGGAAACTAATCCAGGAGAGAAGCAACCTGGAATTCAGGCGGAACTTCCTAACAGGGAGGACAATTAACCCGTGGAACATCTTGCTACCAGAAATCATGGATATTCCATCACTGGAGGTTTTGAAAAAGGGACCACTAGACAATGACATCTGAAATAGTATATAAGTTCTCCTGTTTGAGCGGGACGCTGGATTTAGAAGACCTCCCCAAATAAAGCATTTTGATGCCAAAAAACCTGTTCAGAGAAAGGGCTGAGCTTTGCCGTATGCAAAGCCTCCCTCGCTGCCCGCTTCTCTTAGCTAAAGCACTGAGTGCGATTTCCCAGGAGGGCAGGAGAGGGAGAAGACGAGGAAGGGTTATTTACTTGTCAGGAAGAAACCAGACCTTCCCTGCATTTTAAGAGTCTTTTTCTTGAGTTTTCGAACCTTCTCCTTAAACAGCTTGGCGTAGGCCACCTCTTTTTATACCCGCTTCCTTGTCTCAACGTAGTAATTTTATTCCTTTTTATACCTAAATTACCATTTGTATCTGCTGCCATTATTAGATAAAGGGCAAAACAAATATTTTTTAATAAATAACACTCCCCTACCCACCACCCCCAGCGCTCTTATTGCCAGGAGTTGATTTTGCTTAGTTTGAGGTAATTTTGTTACCTATTTTTAAATAAATATGCCCACAAATGTTCTAAATGCCCGAAGTAAAGAACAGCTTCTCTGCTTTATTCCTTTTCTTCCACTTTTGGAACCAGGTTGTCACTAAAAAAAGGATGCAGGAGGAGAGCAAAACCCCTCATCACAAGTTTTCTTTTCACAGATGTACATTGGTTTTTAATATTCTAATGCAAATAATAAAGAAAAGCAATTAGGCCGGCTCTTGTTTATTCAATAAGCCATTGCTAAATTTCAATCAATATTCAATGGCTTTCCATCCTTGCTCTAATTTCATCAGCAGTCACTTATTTATTATTGATGTTGTGAGTTCGGAAGTTTGGCGGTTTTGTTTTCCAAGGGGAGAGATAATTAAAAGTCTCCCCCCCACAACACAAAACGTGGCGCCCCAAACTTGCTTTAAACCCGGGACAAGGCAGAGTAAAAACCACCCCCGGCAGAGGCCACCAGCAAATCCCGGCCACATCTGGGATCAACCGTGACAGGGACCGGATCCGAACTTGATCACGCCACCCGTGGCCGAAACTCGGGCAACCCTCTCTCGCTCCACGGGCTTCCTGGGTCCGGAGAGCCTGGTCTATAAGGCGGATCTTGCACGGATCGGATGGTGCTCTGCCTGCTGCTTTCGGTCTCCAGCCTCGTGTCCAACCAGGCAGACCTGATTTGGGGTTCAGTTAAAAAAAGGGAAGGTTGGGTGGGTGGGTGGGGAGGAGGAAGGCGGAGTTTTTGGGGTGCAGGCAAGCAGAGGCAGACCCCAGCCGTGCGTGCGTGCGTGTGTGTGTGTGTGTGTGTGTGTGTGTGCCAAGGGTGGGCTTCTCCATCCCTGCAGCCGTTGGGCATTTGCACTTGCTGAGGGTGGAAAAGTGTGAACAAAAACTCCAAAAAATATTTTTTTTGGAGGGGGGAAAAAGAGCCTGTCCGGAGCTAAAGGCGCGTGGGGAGGAGAGAAAGAGGGATTGGAAAGAGAAGTGGGGGGGAAAGGGGGTCTCTAACTAGGGAAAGGGGGTCCCCCGCAGCCCAGAGAGAGCAAAGCAACCCCCCCCCCGCGCCCCGAAGAGGCAGCAGGACGAAGAGGCTCGATCGGCGGCGTCGTTCCAAGCGCCAGATAGACTGCGCCTGTCGCTGGAAGCCCGACGAGCGGGAGAGGGGGGGCAATTTCCCTTCTCGGAGAGGCTACGGAGTCAGCATTTCCTTGGGGGGGGGGGTGTCGGAGGACATTAACCGCACCGTTGCCGGCCCCCCCGCAGGCCCCCCCCCACTCCCCACCCCCGACCCCCGGGCCTGCCTCTCCTTCCCAGGGGGCGGGGGAGACCCGGGAAAATCCGGACCCCCGCGCCGCTAACTCCTTGCCCCTCGCTGGCTCCTTGTCGCAAGGGCTGAATCATTGATTACCTGCAGTCTCCGGGCACGGCCGAGGCCGCCGGTTGCAAAGCGCTCCTCCCCGGTTGGCGAGCGGGAGGAGGCGGCGGCGGCGCTCTGCAGATGCTCAGAGGCGCTCCCTCCCCTCCTCCACCCCTCCAACGCCACCAGCATCACCACCAGCATCGGGGGCGGGGGCGGCGCTGCTGGGCCGGGCCGGCTCGGAGTCCCCGCCCCGCCGGGGGGGCCTCCCCGTCCTGCTGGGAGGCGGCTTTAAGGCGCTCGTGCGGCGGCTCCAACTTTCCCAACCGAGCCGACCGGGCGCCGGGCAAGGAAGATCCACGCCCGGGCCACACCGAAGCGCCGCCGCCGCCGCCAGCCTCTCCCGGCCCCGCTCGCCATCGGCTGCTGCGGCTGCGGCTGCTGCTCCGGTCCCTCCTGCGGGCTCCGGCCCCCCGCGCGTCTCCTCCGCTGCCCTCGCCGGCTTCCCAGCCAGGTAAGGCGACGGGTCTCTGAGCGCGTGCAGAGTTCCGCTTCCTTGCGCGCGGGGTGGGGGTGAGGGTGGGGTGGAAAGGCGCAGATCTGGCCGGCCGGTCTTGAGGGTCTTTGGGGAAAAAAGGAAGGGAGTGGGGGGGTTAGCCTTTCTCTTCCCAGCTGGGCTCATTGCTCGGGTGCCAAGTTCCTAGTCCCTGGTGAGGCTCTCTCTCTCTCTCTCTCTTTTCCGCGCCTCTCCCGTCCTGGGCTGTCCTTGCCGGAGGGTGCCGGTCCTCACCTCCCCCCCCCCGCCGCCCCCAGAATGGCCGGAATGGCGGTTCGCGGGAAGCCCAAGGAACCGGGGGGGTGCCAACCTCGCCATCACCCGCAAGAAGCAGGCGAGGAGTCCCTTGGAGTCCCCACGCGGGGGGAAGAGACGGGACTGGGGGTGGGTGGGGGGGGTCTCCACCAGCCGGGATTCCCCTCTCCGGGTGG
>NW_020769351.1:2029690-2040572 GCF_900518735.1 Pseudonaja textilis
CCCCCCCTCTATTTAAATCCCGGTTGCTGCCGTTCAACTCGCACCCCTTTTCAGGACTGTCCTCCCCCCCCTCCCCTCCCCAAATACATCTGGGGAGATTTCACTCTTCCTCCAAAGTGGCTCCGACCCGAGTGCGGGGGGGGGTGGGGGCTCTGCGGGCCCCCCCTTCCCCGCTTCTTGTTCAAGATGAACTTCTGGTCTCTCTAAAAAACCCCCACCCCCCCAAAAAAAATCCCACCTGCCAATTTCGGGGCTCGCGGTTCATCCAGGCGGCCCCGCGCGTGATAAATGAAGGTGGGTTTTTTTGGGTAGGGGAGAGAGAGCGGGGACAATGCGGGCGCAGCTGGCCTCTAGCAGGGAGGGGGGGGGTCCCGGGCGTTGGGTGGCCAGAGCCCGGGGGGAATTGGGGCGCGTGGGGGGGGGTGTTAGTCCTTTGCAAATAGATGACAGCCGGCTTTTGCTCGCGGCTCTCCAAAGCGCATTGCAAATGCTGTGTGCCGGTTTTGTATCTGCAGAGAAGCCTCATCCAGATCCGGGGAGGAGGAGGAGGGGGGCGGAAAAACAACCCCGAGCTTGGCTTTTAATTGTTTTGCCTGCACCGATGCCAAGGTGAACCCCAATAGAGGCGTTAAAGGCTGGAACTTGTGGGCTCTTGGCTAACCACGACCCGTCCTGCTTAGTGATAGGCGAGACCCCGATGCTGCTGCTTCTTCCTCTTCGGTTCTCCCTAAATCCGTTCTCCTTGACTCTTAAAGTTTTGCTCTGGAGGTTGTTGGGAATCCTACTTACTCCTTCCTTCCTTCCATGGGATTCACTGCACCGTCCTCTTCCAAGATTTCATGGGAGCGGGTGACACCCGATAGATGCCAGGGGGTGAAAAACTGTCCCTCAAATAAAATGGGCCCCTTTGAACTGAACTCAGGGAGGGAGGGAAGCAAAGCTCCCCCCCCACAATACATTAGCATGCAAAATTACCTTTAAAAATGACTTAGTTGAGGGAAATCTCCAAGTCAGCATGGGTCAGCATCTTTGAGTCCCTGGGAGTAACTCCGCTCCCTGAATAGTCCACGAAAACATGCTTGCTTGCCTTGCCTTTCACTGCCTTCCTGTTAACTCAGGGGAATCAAGTCTTTCTCTTGTGCCATATCCCTCATCAGACATTGGCGGTCCTATTTTTATCAACAGCCCCATGAAAAAAGAAAAAAAAGTGCCGTTGAGTTTTGTCCAAACCGGTCCCTTCGATTTTAAAGCCATGACGATGTTCTTCATCTTGGACCTTCATTTGCTTTCAATCTTTACCTGGAGGATTAATTGGGCAACTTTATTTTCTTGTTTGCTACTTGTAACTGCTACCTACTCTACTTGCTCCTGAGGTTTCTCTATCAGGCTGCTGTGCTGAGACTGAATTAAAAAACAAACATTGTGTCGTTCACACATCTTCAGGACTCTGTTTAGGAGGAGTCAAAGCTCTGGCTTTGTACTGTATATCCACCAACCTGTTGTACTTTTAATGACATTTTAATTTCCCTGCCTCTGACTTGAGTGCAGAGTTGACTGGATTAATAATGATAGTGAAGGCCAAGGGAACAGGGAACAACCTTGGCCAAAAGTTCAGATATTCTCCTGGGAAAATGTGATTCCTCTGAAAATGTATGTTACAAGCGATAGCAGATACAACTCTTGCTGTATAAAGCTTTGTTTCCTGGGCTGGAAGGATGCGTGTTGAATGCTACTTGCCTGCTGACTAGGTGGATGATAGCGTTAGGAAATAATTTGTGGCGTTTAGAGAGCTATTTGGATTGAATCTCAGAAATTCTGCTTGTAGCGCGTCCTTTTGCTGATAAATACTTGGGAAAGTTTGTTTGCTCATTTGCGGATGCATTTGGGAAAAGGAAAATTGAAAACAATGGCATTTTCTTGATTTTCAGAAGTGAATAATGTCTATTTCGTGGTGGTTCAAAAAAATAATAATTAAAGCTGAACAAATTCCAGTTAATTTAAATTAGCAAAGAGATTTTTAAATTTTAATGTTAGCTCCAAAGGTTAAAAACAAATAACTCTCTCTGGCTTTCCTTCCATATTTCATGTTTTTAGCTTGAAGTATGTTTCAAGCCCCCCCGTTTCTTTTTTTCTTTTTAAAAAGTCCCATTAGAACAATTTTGCTTTACAAATTCATTTTGCATTATGTTTTAAGCTGTCATGATTGTTTTGTGTCTTGAAGCCAATATGCTACTCAGCAAAATTATGACTTCTTGAAACGAGGCACTTTCTAAAGGAAGTGAATAGAGCTTTTTAAAAGCAAGTCGTACCAGCTATTTTTCCCCCCGTGAAAAGGTTAAAAGATCCCTCCTTTAAATGTTTGAAATGTTTTCTGCATTGTTGCAAAATCTATGTCTGGCCGTTGTTTCTTGACTATCATTTCACAGGTTCCTTAGTTGCTTTGAAACTTTCAACAAGCTACAAAGGCAGGCAGAGGCTATGGCTATGGAGAACACGGTCAAATTCCCAGAGATCATTCATTTTTTGAAGCTGAGCCGGATCGTACAATAAAAGCACCGAGATGGGATTGGATCACAGTTATTTTGACTAAAACACCAGAGCTTTAAATAGGCAGGAATAAGAAAGAAGGCAGGAATCTCCTCTGGTTGCCTTAAAAATTGCACCTCATGATCCAGTCTTCCCTGCCGGACAATGAAAAGGGGAAAAGATGGCATAATATAAATACTTATTTAATTTGGCTGAGTGTTTTAGATGTACAAAGAATTTGTCTCTGGTACATAAACGCTCAGTGTACATGCAAAGCAACAGAGAGAATAATAATAATAATAATACCAAGAAAAGGGGGAAATAAAAGATAATAAGGATAAATAATAATAGAATAGAATTCTTTATTGGCCAAGTGTGACTGGATACACAAGGAAGTTGTCTTGGTGCAAATGCTCTCAGTGCACATAAAAGAAAAGATACATTCGTCAAGAGTCAAGAATCATCAGGTACAACACTTAATGATAGGCATAGGGTACAATAAGCAATCAAATCATACTAGGAAACAGTTAATATAAATTGTAAGGATACAAGTGACAAAGTTGCAGTCATACAGTCACAAGTGGGAAGGGATGGGTGATCAGGAGTGATGAGAAGATTAATAGTAATTGTAGTGCAGACTTTTTAAACAGTTGGACAGTGTTGAGGGAATTATTTGTTTAGCAGAGTGATGGCGTTCGGGGAGAAAACTGTCTTTGTATCTAGTTGTTCTGGTGTACAGGGCTCTATAGCGTCGTTTTGAGGGAAGGGGCTGAAACAGTTTATGTCCGGGATTTGAGGGGTCTGTAGATATTTTCCCAGCCCTCTTTTTGACTCGTGCAGGATACAGGTCCTCCATGGAAGGCAGGTTGGTAGCCATTGTTTTTTCTGCAGCCCGAATTCCTCTCCAGAGTCTGTTTCTGTCCTGTTGGGTTGCAGAACCAAACCAGGCAGTTACAGAGGTACAGATGACGGACTCCATCATTCCTCTGTAGAACTGGATCAGCAGCTCCTTGGGCCATAAAACAGCCCAAGTCACTCTTTTCAGTGTTGTTGTAACTTTGAACGGTCACTAAATTAACTGTCACATATCAAGGACTAACCCGCATCGTATGGAGTACTAGCATTGTGCCAGATGTTCCCGAGACTCAATGGCTTCGTATCACCAAGGAGAGGAAAGACAAACCGATTCTCAAACTCTTGTCAAGTGTTTTAAGAATTTGTGCTTCGGAGGTAACTTTGTATGTCTCTATTCTGGACGAAATTCAGAATTTAGGTGGGAGGGAGATAAAAGGAATCCAGATTTTAATCCTGCAACTTTTTAGCTTTTTTCCAGTGTTTAGTTTGGCCTTTGATGTAAAACAGTCTCACCCCGGCTTCACATCTGAGAATAGCACCCAACTGCACCCTCGCTAACCTACGATTTCTAGACATGGCAACTCACCCAGGAATTGTTCTGACCAAGGCTTCCTGAGACTGTAATTAAGCACACACTCAGTTAAATCAACTCTTGTTTTATTTCAGTGCTAGGAATTATGTTCATTCCCAGTGTATAATGAGTCCCAAACAGTTCCTCAAGATAAGCACCCACCTTTCTCTCCTTTGAATTGCTGCCAACAACTAAAGGGCCAAATGAACTGTAAAAAACCAACCGAAGTACAAAGTCCATACAGAACTTCAAAGTTTAATCTAAACAGAGTGAACAACGTTGCTTCCTGCAAAGGTTTCTCTACCTTTGCCTGTCCTTTACCCCTTATGGGAGGGGCAATGACCTCCAAGTCTTACTCCCGAGTCACCCCTTTTGTCTCCGCTGCTCTTGCCTTCTAGCAGCTCTGTGCACACGCGCCCTGGGAACAGGCTCCCGCTGTTCTTCTGCCTCGCTGCTGCCAGACTCAGGAGGTTCCAGAGTCAGCACCCCACTCCCAGATGGCCCTGGCCCCATCTCTTCATCGGATGCAGGACCCTCATCCGAGTCCTCCCAGGACTCCCAAACCAGTCCCCGTTCTTCCCCACTGTCCGATTCCACTGCCGTTTACACGAGCTGCCGGTGAACCACAACAGGAATTTAAGGGAGGGTAGATATCCCTCTCCCCATTTATCCCAGTTGGATTCCCCAAGACCCTGCAAGGAGGTTCAAGTTTCCTCACAACCAGGACAAGAAGCTTCTGTGCAGGAGTTTCCAGCTCATTTTGTTATCAATCGGTCTGGGGGGACTTTTTTCTTTTTTTTTTACAATATTGACAGCATCTCTTCTGGGAAAATGATTGAAGTTCTACCTTATTGCTGTAGATACCTTCCTTTCTCCCAGGGGATCTCTGTCTTCTCAGCCATCTGGGCCCAATGTCAACCAGATTGGAAGTTTGAAGCATCCAGGATGCCAATGTATCAGCTTCTCGAATTTAGAATTTTAGAACAACAGAGTTGGAAGGAACCTTGGAGGTCACCTAGTCCAACCCCATGCTTAGGCAGGAAACCCACTTCAGACAAATGGTTATCCAACATGTTTTGAAAAACTTCTAGTGTCGGAGCATTTACAGCTTCTGGAGGCAAGTTTTTCCACTGATAAATTGTTCTCACTGTCAGGAATTTCTCCTTAGTTCCAGGTTGCTTCTCTCTCTCCTTGATTCGTTTCCATCCATTGCTTCTTGTCCTGCCTTCTGCTGCTTTGGAAAATGGGTTGACCTCCCTCTTCTTTGTAGCAACCCCTGAGATATGCTATCATGTCACCCCAGTTCTTCTTTTCGCTAGGCTAGCCGTGCCCAGTTCCTGCACCTGTTCTTTACGTGCATTGGGAGCCGGTGTCTGGTGGGGCTATCCCAGTGCCATTCTGAGTGCCTCAAATCTTTATGCTGGCTGCATTTAGCACAAAGGACTGCCGAAGCCATTCTGTTGATGACTTCCGGTATGGCTGCGGTGTTCACCCATATATTAGCTTATCGTGCAGCGCACATGCACAGCAATATTGATTTACATTTCAAATTTTATTAGCTTTCGTGTCTCCTTTTTGCTGAGCCTGCATTATTTTCATTTGGATTTTAATAACTTTATTATTATTTTTTAAAAAAATAAAAATCCGCTAAAAATAACGGCAGGAAACTTTAGAATTTGTAATAAATTCTCAAAGATGAAGCTGGTAAGCAAATGTTTGCGAGGGGGATGGTTTTGGGAACGCTGTTTATTTAGATTGATTGGTTTTGCCTATTCAGTATTGATCCAGTTGGTTTCTAAAATTAGAAAGGGGAAAAAAAATTTAAAAAAGAAAATTAAAAAGAAAGGATTTCAGATCCTTAACACGCATGAAACGCAAACGATGAATGATCTGCAGAAATTTCATCTCTTAAAGTCTGTTGGAAGAAGGCAATACAGGAAGTTACAACCTTCACTGGGATTAGAATTTCCATCGTTAAGCCAGGTGGTTAAGCGATTCAGACCAGGTTTCATGACTTTTTGCCATGGTTGTTAAGTGAATCACTTGAACTGTTAAGTGATTCATGATGTCGTTAAGTGAATTTGGCTTCCCCCCATTGACTTGGCCGGTTGGAGGCCTGTGGGTGCCAGGAATAGCAATAGCTCTTATATCCCACTTCACAATGCTTTACAGCCCTCTCTCAGCGGTTTGCAGAGTCAGCCTCTTGCCCCCAACAATCCTGATTTTATTGACCTTGGGAAGATTTTTTATTGATTTTATTTATTTTGTCAAGCAATTATAAGATAACAGGTATAAGTATAAACATAGTTACGGATACAGGAAATGGATACCTATAAGAAAAATAAAAAAGAAACAATAGGACAGGGACGGTAGGCTTATGGTGCGCTTATGCACCATACAGGTGGAAGGCTGAGTCAACCTTGAGCCTGGTGAGATTCAAACAGCCAAATTGGAGGCAGCCGGCCGTCAGCAGAAGGAGCCTGCAGTACTGCACTCTAAAAGGGACGTGGTGGCTCCGTGGCTAAGACGCTGAGCTTGTCAATCAGAAATATCGGCAGTTCAGCGGTTCAAATCCCTAGCGCCACGTCACGGAGCGAGCTCCCGTTACTTGTCCCAGCTGCTGCCAACCTAGCCTCTCAAAAGCATGTAAAAAGGCAAGCAGAAAAACAGTTGACCACTTTGGTGGGAAAGTAACTGCGTTTTCATCATGTCGGCCACGTGACCACGGAGACGTCTCCGGACAGCGCTGGCTTTGTAACCGAGATGAGCACCGCCCCCTAGAGCCGGAAATGACTAGCACGGATATGCGAGGGGAACCTTTGCTTTTTACGTTTAACAACTGTGCCACCAAGGAAATCAGAAATCACGGTAGTTCACACGGGTATAAAGATTTATCGCAAGCCTAGCATAAGTTCAGTATAAGAGTCTGAACTACTAACAAGGAAGGTTAGTGGCGGTTAAGAACAGGAGGAATTCAAAGTGGTCTGGACTCAGATCTCTTGTGGGCACAAAGACTCATCACCGATGATGCCTTCGACCTCTCCTTGAAGCTCAGCCTCGCCATCTCCTACAAAAATACTGATTGCCAAGTGCCCAGATTTTGATCAGGTGACCATGGGGAGGCTACCATGAATGGTTACTAGTGTGAGGACCGTAAGTCACTTTTTTTTCCCCCAATGCCATTGCAACGTTGAATGATTGCTAAACGAACGCCTGGGAGTCAGTTGTCTGTATTAGAATTTATAGCTGGCACTGCCAGTTCCAGTCTTCCAAATCCTGGCCCCAACTGAACTGGTGGGCACCAGGTTGGGGAAAGTAAACTGGTTGGACGCTGACCAGCTTATCCAACCTAAAATTCCTCAAGATTTCTAATTCTGTTTTTGGAATCTGTTTCTGCTCAAGTAAGTTCTTCTTTCGTCTGTTATCGCCAAATCACCTCTGCTCCATTATTCATATCTGATAGCTATTTCCATCAATCTTTCCTTCAATCTTGTGGGCTACAATTTCTCAACTTTGGCAAACTTTAAAATGAGTGGACCCCAACTCCCAAAATTCCTGGGGAATTCTGGGAATGGAAGGCCACACATTTTAAAGGTGTCAAAGCTGAGGAACATCACTTCACTAGAGCTTCCAGATGTGCTAGAACAAAATTAGACCACCAGTAGAAGGCAGCAAATAGGTTTTTCTTTGTTTTCCATTAGTGATCTTTTAAATTTCTTTTTTTTTAAAAGAACTTTTTATTTTGCCAACAAACATAAACAAACACAAACATAAAATATCAAATAAAATCATCTTTCTATTATACAGCGTGTCAATTGATATGTATCTCTTGTGCACAATATTAACAGTCTTTCTCTTCTAAATTAAAATTAAAATTCATATTACGTAAATCAGCTATCCATATCATATTATTATCAAACCACTGTTAGACTTTGACTGTAAATTCATATCATCCTTTTCGAGCAAATCTCAACTTTTACAATAATATCATTCATTTCGTGATCTTTTGAATTTCTGTTATCCCTCCTCTGGCCGGCTGTCCAGTTTTGATTCAATCTTCCATTGAATCAGTTTCCTTTTTTCCTCTTCAGACCAACTGAAAATCTTTTTCTTAATTTTCCCTAGGGAGCCATATCAAACTATACTTTTTAATTATTAAAATTGCACTCTCTATTAGGCACACTGGTTTAAGTTAACGTAATAGTAAAAAAAGAAAAGAAAATGAATGTACGAATTGGTATGCACAATCCAAATTTCCAGAGTTCTCCGGTTTTCATCCCCCAAAATAAAATGGTTGTTCAAATAAAGAGAATGAAATGCGTCCCTCGGACCACTATATAATTGATCCACAATAGTTTTGTTTCTTTTTTTCCAACTCTAACAGCATGCCTTCACCAAAAAGAAAGAAAACGTTCATCTGCAAAATCCTCTTTCCTTTAGAATACAATTTATAGCCAAAATAACTTTTGCCCAAAAGCTGAGCCCTTATATATTTCAGTATTTTATTTTGTGCTCTTTGCCTCCAACAATTCACTGAACCCATCAGTTTCTTTCTGGGGAAAAACAAACAAACAGAGGAATCCAACCGATGGAAAACAAGGACTTTTGTAGAATTAAGTGTGCCTTTAAGTCTATGGAAATGTGACGAAGGGAAGCACAAGGGGTTAAATGGAATGAATTAATCGATCGGTTGATTAAATTTATTTGCCGGCTATTTCACAGTTGAAGCAACCTCTGTGCAGCTTGCATCAAGATGAAACAACATATAATAACAGTTATAAATATAAAATAGATTATGAAAATTATGGAAAATTAAATAAACAAACAAGGATTTGGAGGGGAGACCTTCTCTGTTAGTGCACCAACCACCAACTAATATAGGAGGTGGTAAATTGTTTTTATGCACATTTTTTTTCTCCTTGTGTAGTCTTCTCTGGTTTTGCTCTATTTTTGTATTTCTTTTTTCTTTGGAGTCTGTATTTCAACAATTTGAATTAAAAAAAAAAGATTTAATTGCTGGGAATGTTTAAATCAGAGGCTGGGGTGGGGTTGTGTCAATAATTCTTCATTCATTCTGTCTGCCCTGAGCAATGGTTAGACTAGATGATCTCCAAGTTCCCTCCCAACCTTTGCCTTTCACGAAGATTCGGTAATCCTGTTGATGTCCACATTCAGACATTAACATTCTTTACTTTGTGTTTCTTGGTCTTCAAGTTAATTAAGAATCATCCTTTACTATAATACAGGGTTAGAAATAAAACAGGCGACTCTGTGGCTGCGTTCACACAACAAGCTACATCTGGTTGGCTTAATCACAGTTTATGGATAATCCACACTTGGCTGGGTTCACCCCAGGGACCAAACTACCTGCAAGGAAGCCACCTGGGGGTATTGTGAAGACTCAGCCCACGTTTTCTATATACAATGCTGGCCCAAATCTGTTTTTCTGACATTGGAAAAAGGACATCCAGATCGCAAACAGGAAGGGCTGGGGTCAGAGGTGGGATTCAGCTGTTTCTGACCAGTTCTGGAGAACCAGTAGCGGAAATTTTGAGTAGTTTGGAGAACCGGCCAATGCCACCTCTGACTGGCCCTGCCCAGGGGTGGGATTCAAATTTTTAACTGGTTCTGTGGGTGTGGCTTAGTTGGTGGGCGTGGCTTGGTGTCATGTGACTGGGTGAGTGTGGCTTGGTGGTCATGTTATTGGCTGGGTGTGGCCAATTCAACATCACTCACATCAAGGCACGCATCTCCTTGCCTGGCCTCTCATGGCTGTGGGGATGCTGCAACAGTCGTAAGTGTGAAAAACGGTCATAAGTCACTTTTTTCAGTGCCATTGTAACTTTGAATGGTCCCTCCACACAAGCAAAGTACCAGCAAAGGAGGGGGAAAAAACTCCAGAGAAGTTCCTGAGACCGGAAGTCTAGTGCTGCCAAGAATGTAATAAGGGTTAACGGAGAGGCAGTTTCTGTAAGCAACACCAGAATGTTTCCTTCCTGCCTTCCTGATAGGATTAGCCCAGTAATTTCTTCTAACAACCGGTTCTCCGAACTGCTTAGAGTGTTAATAACCGGTTCTAGCGAATAGGTGTGAACCTGTAGAATTTAACTCCTGGCCCTGCCCCCATCTCTTCTCTGTCTCCCATTGAGTCCCAGTTGATCGGCTGGGTCTTCTTTGGTTGCCCTGCGCAGAAGAACGGAGCTGGAAAGCAGGTTGGGGGTGGGGCGGGAATGGGATTTTGTAGTATCCTTCCCCTGCCATGCCCACAGAACCGGTAGTCATATTTTTTGAATCCCACCACTGGCTGGGGTGCGATTCTTCTCGGCCGCCCGGGGAGCTGGGCTCTCACAGTTTATGTCCATTCACTGCTGTGAGCCCTTCGGTAACATGCTCAGCTCAGGATGTTGGCTGAGCTCAGCAGCTGCTGTTTGGCCACGGGGTGGACACCGGGCCTGATGCTAGCTGTGTAAGGTGGAGAGATGCTTTCTCTTAATCCTCTGAGCTTCGAGGCCTTTCCTGTTGCAAAGTCCGGTTTACATTAATCCTCCGCTTGGCTGCTGCTCCTAATTTGGGGGATGTGAAAGAGCCTCCAGTTGAAAAGGGGTGGAGGGAACACTGTAGAGCCAGGTTCTCTTTAGGCTTGGCGGCCAACATCTGTTCAAGGAGTTAATGATCAACTCTCTCTCCCCCTTCCTTTCTTCTTCCTACTTCTTCCTCTTCTTCCTTTCTTCCCTCCCTCCTTCCCTCCCCTCTTCCTCCTTGTCCTTGTTCTTCTCTTTCTTCCTTCTTGTTCCTCCACTCATCTTTCTTCTTTCTCCTCCTCTCCTCTTCCTCCCTCTCCTCCTTGTTCTCTTCCATCTCCTCCTTCCTTGCTTCCTTCCCTCCCTGCCCTCTTCCTCCTCCTCTGGTTCTTCTCTTTCTCCTCCTCTT
>NW_020769351.1:2040582-2055250 GCF_900518735.1 Pseudonaja textilis
GCTGTGTTCTTTTCATCTCCTGTTTGTGCCTTTTAAAACCTCCAGCCCCTCTTCCCAGGCCAAGCTGTAAATCATGACTTGTTAATCACAGTGGCTGTGTTCGTACAATAGTCTAAGCCAGAATCAGAAAAACCACATTATAGCAATTTACCGCAATGGGTGAACCCAGCCAGGGGCTATTTTAAGTGCTTTTAAATCTTCCCTTCTTATTGGAGTCGTTTGCAGCTGGGTCTTCAGAATCTAATTTTGTGAGTCTCTCAGCCGCCTCTCTTTCTTTCCCCAAAAGTTCCTAGAGTTGGTGTTTTGCTCCTTTTTTTCCCCACTATGGTTTTTTTTTTTTGAAAAGGGCTTTCCTTAAACCCAGCAGATACAGATTAACAGAGTCGGAAGGGACCTTGTAGGTCATCTAGTCCAACCCCCATACCCAGGCAAGAGACCTTACGCCATTTCTGACAGATGGCAGTCCAGTCTCTTCTTGAAAGCTTCCAGTGAACTCTTTTTGCTTCTTTTCCTAAGGATGCGGTCAAACCCACCTGTTTCTAAGGTGCCCTGCATATAAAATTGGATGACTCTAAAAATCGTTTAATAAATAAAATCTGTTCGAGATTCAACCACACTGCCATCTTGCCTTTTTTGACCACTCCGCTGGGATGACCCCAGTTTCCTGTGGCTGGTATTAAAGAAGTTATGTGTTCTATATTAACATTCTCCAAATCCTGAGTTCTGATTGGTCCACGCAGACCGCAACCCCACTGGTTAACTAAACAACTGCGATTGGTGCACTAAGAATCTACCGCGATTGGCCGAGCCGATCGCGGGAAATTCAAAGCGCTGCCATTGGCCGCCGAGCCGCCGGCCGGCTGAATAAAGCTGAGCGGCTCGCAGGTCCTGGACCGAACTGTATATTCAATAAAGAGCTGAATGTGCACTTTGAGTCTCGCGTCTCTATGCGACCCGATCTACCCGGGACCGATCTCCCGGACTTAACTTTATGAATTGGTACAATTGGGAAAGGGTCTTCCTTTGGGTTTGAAGGAAGATGGGCCTTTGACTTCAAAAGGCTCTTTAAAAACCCTTTCGGAGGCCCGAGCGCCATTTCCAATCACATTAAAAGAGCTGTCCGGGTGCATTAAAAAGCAAAGTTGTCTCTTTGACATCCGTAGCTGGAAATTTTCCGCTAAGGGCAAAACTCTAAATGCTGTTAGGCAAAGAGAGAATCTGTGCAGGTAAGGCACAGGTTGCTCCTCTCATTGGAAAGAGATATTTTTAATCTGCTTCCTCCAGCTAGCTCGCCCCATCCTCAAATTAAAACAATGTGGTGGCATTGTAGCAATAGATACGGTGTTAATTAGTCTTTTGATTGCCTTTGCTTTAAATTCAAAAGATGGACAGAACTGCTTGTGTTTTAAAAAAACCGTGTGGCAATTAGTTTGGAATAAATTGTAGTCTCTCTTGTGTAGGAGGCAAGGTTAATTTCCCCCCTTTTTTTTTTTGCTTGAGAAGGGAAAATCCTGATCTTTCTAAATTTCTAACATGAAACAGGTTGGAAAGCTGTGTCCGCTTCTAGTTTCTGCCGTTTGGTAACTTATCAGGAAAATGCCAAAATTTAACTTGCCTTTGCAGAAGGCAGAGAAGGTATAAGAAACACACTTAAGGCATGCTAGCTTTATTTGCTGTCGTGCTATTCATTAGGGTAGAGGTGTCCAACCTCGGCAACTTTAAGAATTGTGGACTTCAATTCCCAGAATTCCCCATGCTGGCTGGGCAATTCCACAAGTCTCAAAGTTGCCAAGGTTGGACATCCCTGCAGTAAGGCTTCTAGGTCATGATGAACCTGACATGGTCAAGGGTGAGCCGTCTCCTCTTAGGGAAGGAGGAGATTGAGGTCCACCTGAAGGGCGCGCTGAGGAATTTGCAGATTTTCTGGAAGACAAAATCGCTCGACTTCGTTCCCAGTTAGATGCCGGCGTGGTTGCTGATCTGATGGAAGCTTCTGAGGCAGGTTCTTGTCCTGTTATCTGGGAACGGTTTGACCCTGTTGCTCCTGAGGAAGTGGACAGGATCCTAGGGAGGATGCACACGAGCACCTGTATTTTAGACCCACTTCCCAGGAGGTGACAGACGGGTGGACTCTGGTGGTGATGAAAGCTTTCCTACAGGAGGGGACGGTGCCCCAGCACTTTAAGGAGGCTGTGGTCCATCTCTGGACTCCACCCAGTTGGACAATTTCCAACCTGTCTCCAATCTTCCCTTTTTGGGGAAGGTGGATGAGAAGGTGGTCGCGCAGCAGCTCCAGAGGTTTCTAGATGAAACAGATTATCTTGACCCTCTAACCAGTCAGGATTCAGGCCTGGATTTGGGACAGAAACAGCATTGGTCGCACTTTTGGATGATCTCTGGAGTGAGTGAGATGGGGGTAGTGCATCCATCTTTGCTCTACTTGACCTCTCGACGGCTTTTGATACCATTGACCATGGGATTCTCCTGGGACGGCTTCAGGGAATGGGAGTGGGAGGCCTTGCGCTGTCTTGGCTCACTTCCTTCTTCTGCGGCGGCTCTCAGTCAGTGTTGATAGGAGTCGCTGGGTGGAAGTTGGTTTTTCTTTGTGTTTGTTTTGTTTTTTTGTTTTCCCAAATTTTGTTCTGTTGTACTTTACTAATTTATTGGATTCTTTTTGTTAGTTCTTATTGTTTTTATTTTAAATATGATTTTACATTGTGTAAGCCGCCTCAAGTCGCCATGGGCGAATAGGCGGCAATATAAATCAATCAATCAATCAATCAATCAAATAAATAAATAAATTCGGTTGTACCTTACATCAGGAGTGTCCAACCTTGGCAACTTTAAGACTTGTGGACTTCAACTCCCAGAATTCCTCAGCCAGCTTTGTTAGGGTCCAAGGCAAAGTCCTAGAGAGGCCCTGTAAACAGGAGTGTCCAACCTTGGCAACTTTAAGACTTGTGGACTTCAACTCCCAGAATTCCTCAGCCAGCTGGCTGAAGAATTCTGGGAGCTGAAGTCCACAAGTCTTAAAGTTGCCAAGGTTGGAGACTTCTGCCTTACCTCACTTCATAGATGAATTGCTAAAAAGGAATCTGCCAGCAGATGGGACACTGTTTCCTTCTGGAAGGTGCTTGAAGGATGTTAACTAACAACAAGCTTTGAGATATTATTTCTTCCTTGGTTGGTTTCAAGATCTCCTTGCCAATGGTTGTGGAGAGTGAGAATTATAGAGGTTTGGGTGTGCAAGCCAGAGAGGGTAACAATTGGTAATTTCGGTTCCTTTATGTTTTGGTCCACCTGGACGTTTAAGTCTGAGAAAGATCCCCAAGAATCTTTCTTGGCAGATGAGAAGTTTGCCAAGGTATTCACCCCCCATATCCAGGTGTTGTTTTTTTTTGTCACTACATCTCAAACTATCATGAGAATGTCACCAAACTTTCTCACCTGAAAGCAAGTTCTTCACCAGACTGAATGAGAATGGCAAAAAAATAGAGGACTTGGTAGATAACTTCTATGAAGGTCATCCCTGTTGTTTGTAAGCTGTGGCTTAGGACAGATTTCACAACCCAAAACCCCACAGCTGTATTTGCACCCCCCCACAAAAAAAAAACATTTACCACGGCCCCCGCAGTCTCTTTTGAAGATATTTCCGCATTGTGACTTCTAGTGTAACAAGGAGGAAAGCTATTAAATACAGTGATGATAATTATATTAATCACATTAAATGGAGGTAATTTAATTTTAATTATAGCAAAATGTAAATTACATGGAATCAAATGTAATGTTTAGCCTGGTTCCACTCATTTACTTGTTCTTGTCGTCAACCTCTTTGGCATGTATGCCTGCTTCTTCCTTCGGTGTAGTTCTCGATGGCTAACATCGCAAAAAGGAGAGAGAGAAAGAGAGGCGGGCGGGGAGAGAGAAAGAAAATCCCATTCTTGAATTATGATGTACAGACAACCTGTCAGCGTTCCAGAAAACCTCCACTCCAACCAAGAACTCCGAGACAGACCATCTTCTCAAAAGTCTGTTTTAACTGGATAGTAAACTGGCACATCTGGGGAAATCCCAAATCTGAAACTTCCGGGCTTCCTTGCAATAAGTAAAAACTACAAATCCACCCCCTGCACCCAGCATCGCATCACACGCCCCAATCACCATCCGTCCCAAGATAAGACTTCCTCTCACTTAGGTGCAGAACAACCTGACCTTGAATCAGAAAAAGAATGTTATTATGTCTAACTACGTACATTCCAAGAAATTCCCCGCTCCCTATTTTCCCAGGCTCAAAATGTGACGGTGTGGGAGCATCTGGCCTCAAAGCTAACACAATCTTTTTTTAAAATGGTAGACCTCCCTCTACGCTATCCACAATTCCGATGACTGTAGAAGAGTCAGGCTGGCTAGGGAATTCTGGGACTTGAAGTCCACAAGTCTTAAAGTCACCAAGGTTGAACACCCCTAGTATAGGTTCTCCTATACACCAGGGGGTTGGATTGGAAGACCTCCAAAATCCCTTCCAGCTGTATGATTCTATGTTCTTTAGGGAAGCCAGTCGTTTAAATCAATGCTGCTTGTGTATTAAAAAAAAAAGAAAGCACCTAGGAGCTTTTCTTTGGCAAGTGGTGTTTGGATAATCCTCCCCTAGTGCCCATCTATCAGGGCTGCATTTCCTGCAAAAGGCAGCTTAAAAGCGGCCTCGTGAAATGCTTCTTCCATTCTCCAAACCGCTCGTCATCTATGGAACGCTGTGATGGCGCTTAATTGGAAATGAGTTTTGAGAATCACACAGAGACGTTTTTGGCCTTTGGAGCTTAGGATCAGCCTGCTGGAAGATGAGGGATGACATGTAATCTTCCAAGCTTGTATTGTTTCAAAGAATCCGCCGTCCCTCCCTCTTCCTCCCCCGAAACTGAGGAAGGAGGTGGAGGAGGTGAGTTGTACAGCCAAAAACTCAAAAGTCAGAATGAGGGTCATCTCTGAATAGTAAATGGGTCATGAAATTCTGTTTCATCTATAGGGAGGAGAGCAGTGGTGGGATTCTATTTTTTTTTTTACTACAGGTTCTGTGGGCGTGGCTTGGTGGGCGTGGCAGGGGAAGGAGACTGTAAAATCTCCAGTCAGGGATGGGATTTAGGCTGGTTCTCCGAACTACTCAAAATTCCCGCTACTGGTTCTCCAGAACTGGTCAGAACCTGCTGAATACCCACCTCTGGAGGAGGGATGACGTTGCAAATATATTCTGAAATATCTGCTCTGTCCCCTCAGTTTCCATGCTTATAATTTTGGTAGCGGGTTGCAGTGCTAAATCCACAGACCTATAGAGCTACACAGGCCTACCGTTCTGCAGTTGTGGGTGCAACCATCACTGATGGGAGTATTTTGAAAGGCTATTTATTTGCTATCTGTAGCCATTTCTGTTATGCAACGTTTGGAGAAGGGAAAGATTTGCCTTTAAGGGAGTCGCTGGAAAAGGCTCTGGATGGATCTTCCTGGGGACAGAACTGTAGAGATGCTAAAATATCACCGGTAACCCCTGGGGAGGATGGGTGAGTAGAGATATCCAGAGAAGTGCTGTCTTCCTGGTCAAGACACTGGATGGAGAGTTGGTCTTCTGCTATTCAAGGAGCCAGCAACAATTTGAAACAATCCGATGGTCTCTTCCGTACATGAAGGTATTTCGTACACGAAGGTCAGGGGTAGAATCCCACACCTGACGAAGGTTCATACAGACATGATAGTCTCATTCATATACTAGACAGCCGTTTGTCTGAAATGATTCAGGGTTTCCTACTCAAGCTGGGAGCTGGTCCCTTCCAACTCTTATTCTATTATGATTGGGTTGAGTTGGCTTAGGCCAGTGGTGGTTAACCTTTTTCAGCTCCCGTGCCAAAAATTGCACGCATGCGCCCCCCCCAACACCCCCTGTGCGTGCACGCACAAGCCCCCACATGCCACGCATCTCTGAGCATGCGCACACATCTCCCATGCACCCCCACCACCTGCGCATGCATGCCAGATATCCAACAATCAGCTGTCGGATGGCAGAGCACGCATGGGCAGTAGGGCTCTTCTGGGCGGCCTTTTGCGTGCTGGCAGAAGTGACTCTGCATGCCACTTCCGGCAAGCGTGCCATAGGTTCACCATCACAGGTTTAGGCTTTATGGGAGTAGATCAGGGGTGGGATTCTACCAGTTTGCACCTATTCGCTAGAACCGGTTGTTAACCTTCTAAGTAGTTCGGGGAACTGGTTGTTAGGAGAAATTACTGGGCTAATCCTGTAAGGAAGGCAGGAAGGAAACATTCTGGTGTTGCTTACAGAAACTGCCTCTCCATTAACCCTTATTACATTCTTGGCAGGCCTAGACTTCCTGTCTCAGGAACTTCTCTGGAGTTTTTTTCCCCTCCTTTGCTGGTACTTTGTTTGTGTGGAGGGACCATTCAAAGCTAGAATGGCACTGAAAAAAGTGACTTATGACCATTTTTCCCACTTATGACTGTTGCAGCATCCCCACAATCACGAGAGGCCAGGCGAGGAGATGCGTGCCTCGATGATATTGAGTTGGCCCCACCCAGCCAATAACATGACCCCCAAGCCACGTTCACCCAGTCACATGACCACAAAGCCACGCCCACTGACTGAACCATGTCCACCAAATCAGTTGTTAAAAAATTTGAATCCCACCCCTGATGTAGAATATTATAGTCTTGTAAATCAGTATGCTGTGACTTGTATGCAAACCCAAGCGATGATTGTTTGCTAAACAACTGGTAGCTAAACTCTGGCTTAGTTATGATATCGGAACTATATTTATGTGAGACTCTGAATCTTCAATAAGGGAATATTTCTGATCAGTTTCTCATAGATTTTCTAGAGCTTTGTGATATTTTATCCTGCTGAACATTGTTTGTAAACTTAGCTGGGTGTAAACAGTCCTTTGTTAGCTAGATAATAACTGCATTGTTACAAATGAGTTCCTTAGTTTTGTTCTTTCTTCAGATGTAGTACTTTTTATTGAGTGAGGTCTATTGGTATCTGTAATTTAATTGCAATGTTGTATGGATGTTGCTGAATGTAAGGAGTTCTAGATGAATAGCTTCCCTTTGTTTTCAGATTTTGGAAGAGGTTGGTTTCTTTTGGTCTTATTCCTGTAGAAATTTGAAAACTCAATTTTAAAAAAAGTAATCCTGTAAAAATCCTCACCCATGGCCTGGCTAAGTCAGAAAGTTCTCCGTGAGGCTAACCATGTTAGTTGCTGTCCTCCAGCAAAATCGGTCATTATTTTTCTTTCTTCATTGTCCTGAGCATCTTTCCTAAGGAAGAATTCTTCAATATTCTTCAAAGGTGATTGCCATTTTCTCTGATTGTACCTAATGAAAATATTACCACTGCGGGGTTTGGATTACAGAGCAGAGGACCAGAGTTTCCGTGGCTAAGCAGGGCAATTTTTGAATGCCTTGCATTTAATTTTACAGCCTTTTCCTCCCACACAGTTGTTAAATGAATCACTGCAGCTGCTAAGTGAAGCATATGGACGTGAAATAAACATGGCTTCCCCTACTGACCTGCTTGTGGGAAACGGGAAGGACGCTGAGAAGATGGCAAATGATGCTCAGGTGACACCGAGAAGCTGCAACGGTTTTAATACACGCTGGTTACAAGAAGTGCCTGAATTTTGATTGCGGGGATGCTGAAAGTATTTATATTGGGGATATTGCAGTGATCGTATGTGTGAAGACCCATCATAAGTCACTCTTTTCGGTGCCATTGTACCTCAATAAATGGTTCTAAGTCCAGAAGAATCTGTATGTCTGTGGTGCTATTCAAAGTTTTTTACTACCGGTTTTGTGGGCGTGGCGTGGCTTGGTGGGCGTGGCTTCCAGGTTCTCACCCTTTGCTCGGTGATTTTGTTCATGAAAAGGCTGGGCTATTTTGCATGGTGGCCTGCTTTCTAAAAAGGAGTAAGCGGTAGATCTTGAACAGCTTTAACAGATTAACCGAGTTGGAAGGGACCTTGTAGGTCATCTAGTCCAACCTCCCCATCCAAGCAGACCCTACACCATTTCTGACAGATGGCAGTCCAGTCTCTTCTTGAAAGCTTCCAGTGATGAAACTCCCACACAACCTCTGAAGGAAACTTCTATTCCATTGGTTGATTGTTCTCACTGTCAGAAAATTCCTCCTTATTTCCAGGTTGAATCTCTCCTTGTTCAGTTTCCATCCATTATTCCTTGTCTGGCTTTCAAGTCCCTTGGAAAATAGCTTGACCCCTTCCTCCTCTCTCTGGCAGCCCCTCAAATATTGGAAGATTGCTATCCTGTCTTCCCTGGTCCTTCTCTTCACTGGACTGGCCATACCTAGTTCCTGCAACCATTCATTGTATGTTTTAGTCTCCAGTCCCCTAATCATCCTGGTTGTTCTTCTCTGCACTTTTTCTAGAGTCTCAACATTATTTGTATAGTGTGGTGACCAAAACTGGGTGCAGATCTCATTCCCCAGTCCTTATTAAACCCAATTCCTGGGCTGGAGTGATAGAAAACGCGCACAATTGTTGCAAAGAAGAAAAACAGACGTTTTTGCTACCTTTGCCTTGCCAGCTCTCAGCCCCCTACAAAGCTATTTGTAACCACACATACAATTGTCTCTGCTTTGTAATGGCCTCAGCCGAGAGGCAAGCATTCCTGCCAGCATGAAAATAGGCTGCTTATAGCCTTTGGAACCATTTAAAGGAAAATATCAGCTTTGCAACCATGTCCAGTGAATCACCACAGAACCCAGATATAAAGACACACGCTCATCCAAACCTGCTGATATTGTGAGATCAGAAAGCGGTTGGGACCAATCTCAGCATGGCTGAAGGCAGTGAGAGCCAACCTTTTTGTTGTGGTGTGCCGCCACCCACAATGCAATGCGTCCCCCTGCGCATGTGTGCACAACACCCCCCCACCCCCTTACCTGCACTGCACATGTGTGCGCCTCCCAGGTTATTTTTGGCCCGGAGGAGGCCATTTTTGCCGTCTTGGAGGCTCAGGGGAAGCCTCTGCAGCCTCGGGAGGCCAAAAAACAGGCCTTCCAGAAATATCGGAAGTGCTGAAACGGGCCTGTTTTCAGCCTCCAGAGGCTTCCCTCAGCCTCCAGGTGGGTGAAAATGGCCTCCTCCGGGCTCCAGAGGCCCTCTGGAGGCTGAAAACAGGCCCTTCTGGTATTTCCGGAAGGCCCATTTTTCAGCCTCCTGAATGCAGAGGTTCCCCTTGACTCTCCGGGAGGGCAAAAATGGCCTCAAATGAGCCAAAAATCAGCTGGGAGGCATGCGCATGCGCAGTGCATGTAAGTTTTGCTGGGGTTCCCGTGGCTCTGTGTGCTACTTGTGACACACGTGCCATGACGGGCTTAAGGCAATCAGGGTAGAAGAAGCCATCATCTTGGTGGGCAAGAGCTGTGGCTGATGTTTAAACCATGTTAGTAGTGTCAGCGTTCCAGGGAAAATCCATTCCTGTCAGTAACTCCAAGACAAACATAATCTCAAAATACTTTTATTAGAATAGCACCTGGCACGTTCTGTGGAATTCGGAAACTAAAAGGTCCCAACCTACAAACCACCCCCTTTTCCCTCATCATCACATCACACAAACCAATCTCAGAGTAGCTTCCAATTCTTACTGCGCCACACTCTTTAACCTTGAACTATCAAAAGAATTATATTTTGTCTACTAAGAGCTACTCAATTCATACCATCCCCCTCCCACTTTCTCCAGCTACGTGGCAGTGATGAACCACGATTCCATAGCTGACAAATAGGTTACAGTCACAGGTGAGATGATGGAGGTTTTCAGACATGGAAACCATGCCTTATTGATGACAAAGATAGTTAGTGCAGTGGACTTTGGAGGTGGCTGCTAAGAAATGGAAATATGGGATATGAAGATTTCTTCACCATTGCATTTAAGAATGAGTTTCTCAACTGTGACAACTTGAAGATGGTGGACTTCTACTCCTAGAATTCTTCTGCCAGCCCGGATGTCTTCTTAAATTAGTGTTCCTTGGCCTTGACAAACTCTGGGAGTTGAATATTGTGGATTTCAACTTCCAGAATTTTTCAGCCAGCGAAGTAGTCTCCTTAAATGAGCATTCCTCAGCCTTGATAACTTGAAGATGTGTGGACTTCAATCTTCCAAAGATCTCCAACCAACCATGAAACACTGATCTAAGAAGGCGTTCTCTTTCAGCCCAGTCTCAAAACTATTAATCATATTTGTTGGCATTTGTGCAACAAATAATGCTTTGCTTAATTAGAGCCACGAATCCTATCTCTTTGAAGTGGGCATAGAAAAATTGGAGCTGGCTTTTGGGTGAGGCTGTCAAATCAAAGGGCTCTTTGGAAAGGCATTGGTTGCACTTGAATAGCCATTGATTCGGGGCAATATCTACAGTGTGTCATCGGAGTGGGTGGGAATGTGGGGCTAGGAATTTGCAAACCTGCATTGTGTTTATCAGGCCAAGCACAGATTGGTCACAATGGAGGATGGTGGTTTTTTTTTTTTTTTTTGCAAAGTGGGGTGGAAATGGAGTCTGTCAAGCGTAACCCTTCTCTGTGCAGGCTGGAGTGACTTTTGTGTAACGCACAACAGCCATGACAAACAGAGACCTGTACGTTGCCTCTGACAAATCTAAATCCTGCATCTTCTATAAATTATGCTAAATTTGCCCAGCTCCTTTTGTATGACATGCTATAATTTGTGTATTCTTGTTCTAAAGTGGTGGCTGCAAAGAATGTGCTTGGAAGCACGTGGATGGTAAAAAGGCAGATGAAAAACTCATTCCCCCCCCCCACACACACACCATACTTGGCAAAATGCATACAATTAGAAATGATGCAATTTGCAGAATTGATACGTGCGGCAAATTGAAGCTTCTGCGGCTGACAAGCTTACATTTTCTGAGTTCTTCGCTTTATATTCTTTGGAAAACCATATGGGTGGATGAAATTGTCTGAAAAACAATCCTAGATCAGGTTCAGAACAGTTCTAGGAACTGGGTATGTCTAGTCTAGCAAAGGGAAGGACTAGGAGCGACATGATTGCAGTCTTCCAGTCCTTGAGGGGCTGTCACAGGAAAGTGGAGGTCCATCTATTTCTCCAAAGCACCTGTGATGACCTAGGGTGGGATACAAAACAAACAAAAACAGGTGAAGCCCCTTTTATTCCTTCACTTTGCTTCAGGGCTCCAAATATCCTTGACAAAAAACTCCCCACAAGCAGTTACGAAAAGGAGGAAATGCCGTTTAAACTAAAAATGCCTATAAATTATAAAGAGTAAAAACAACACAAACTGCACTGAAACAATTAAGGGAACCAGGCAAGATAAGGGCTTGAAGACGTCCACAGAGATCGGAACACATATTGGGAAGGACGCCAAACTGAGACAGGAACAATAGACTAGAGATAGTTCCACACTTTGTTTCCAGCACTGGCCCATACACACGTCAGTCCTTTTAACCAGTTCTCACAGCTGCAGCCCATGAAGAGGATCAAGGCCCTTTCCTCCCACATAGACCACCTTATTCCCATCTCTCCCTTATCCTCTCCTCCCTGCGTGTCCTAGGGTGAAGAGGGGATGGGACTAGGTCTTCCTATGATTGCCCAGCCGGCCTCTGCCCTTCCACAACCTCCTCCACAACCTCCGGAGCCACACTCCCACTCCCTGTCAGCTGTTCCTCCTCTCCCTTGGAGTCAGTCTCCACCAGGGGCATAACAGCACCTGAAGGCAGGACAAGAAGGTTATTAAAGAGAGATCCAACCTAGAATTAAGGAGAAATTTCCTGAAAGTGTGAACAATTAATCAGTGGAACGACTTGTCTTCAGAAGTTTTGGGTGCTCCATCACTGGAGGTTTTCCTAAAGAGATTAGACAGCCATTTAGAATAGAATAAAATAGAATTCTTTATTGGCCAAGTGTGATTGGACATACAAGGGATTTGTCTTTGGTGCATAAGCTCTCCGTGTATATAAGAAAAAATAAAATACATCCATCAAGAATCGTAAGACACAACACTTAGTGATAGTCATAGGTTACTTATTAGCAATCAAATCATACTAGGAAACAAATAAAACAATATAAATTATAAAGATACAAGCAACATGGTTATAGTCATAAGTGGGAAGAGATAGATAATAGGAAGGATGAGAAGAATAATAGCAATACAGCCTTACTAAGTAGTTTGACAGTGTTGTTGGAATTAGTTGTTTAGCAGAGTGATGGCGTTTGGGAAAAAACCGTCCTTATGTCTAGTTGTTCTCTATAGCATCGTTTTGAGGGAGGGTGTTGAAACAGTTTATGTCTGGGATGTGAGGGGTCTGTAAATATTTTCACAGCCCTCTTTTTGCAGAATACGGGTCCTCCATGGAAGGCAGGTTGGTAGCCATTGTTTTTTCTGCAGTCCTAATTACTCTCTGAAATCTGTGTCTGTCTTGTTGGGTTGCAGAACCAAACCAGACAGTTATAGAGGTGCAGATGACAGACTCCATCATTCCTCTGTAGAACTGACTCAGCAGTTCCTGTCACCCTTTTCAGCAGCTCCTTGGGCAGTTTGAGTTTTCTGAGTTGGCGCAGAAAAAAACTCTCTGTTCTCTGTTTTTTTATGACGTTTTTGATGTTAGACGTCTTGAGATATGATAAAACCTAGAAACTTGAATGTCTCCACTGTTGATGCTGTGTTGTCTAGTATTGTAAGAGATGGTAGTATAGGAGGGTTTCTCCTAAAATCTACCACCATTTCTACAGTTTTGAGTGCATTTAGTTCAAGATTGTTCTGGTTGCACCACGAGGCTAGTTGTTCAACCTCCCGCCTTTTATTTTAGAAAGTGGGTTGGATTAGAGGACCTCCAGTGATCCTTCCATCTCTGTTATTCTATGATTCTATGATCTAGTGGGAGACATTGCAAAAGTTAAAAAAAGTTATTAAAAAGTTATTAAAAGCTAACCGGTTCTCCAAACTGCTTAGAAGGTTAACAACCGGTTCTAGTGAATAGGTGCGAACCTGTAGAATCCCACCCCTGCATGGCGGCCTACTTTTCAATTGTGGTGGTGGGGAAAAAAGAAAGATAAATATAAATATAATAAATTAAATATAGTTCCTTGTTGATGAAATAGCGTCATAGATTGCTGGCCCTCAGGTTTGTTTGTTTTGCCATACATCACATCCTATCTGCCACTTGATAATACCATGCCAGAGGGTGCATCGTGGTGAAATTCTTGTGCTAGGCTTGTGCCAAGCATAGAAATTATTTCAAGATGACAACTGTGTTTTCTACCATGGTGGACTGTGGTCTGGATTCCCAGGAGGGAGGGGCTGCATTCTGGAGGAGGGCAAAGAGACAGTGAAGTTTATATAGTTTGGTTGGGTGGTAGAGAGATAAGACAGCTCCAACTTAGCAATTGTCAGAGGAATATCTTGGGTCGTGCATGTGTTTGCTTTCATTTGGCAAGATTTCTATCTGTGGGTGAGGAGCAATAAAGAAAAACTACGGAGAAAAAATTCTTCCACCTTTCTTAAGTGAATCCCCAACCGTTGTTGAATTATTAGTCACATGGTTGTTACGTGAAACTGGCTTGACTGTGCTTGTGAGAAAGTCGCAAAAAGTAATCGTATGATGCCGTCATAAATATGAGTCAGTTGCCAAGCATCTGAATTTTGATCATGTGACCATGAAGATGCTGCAAAGTGTGAAAAACGGTCCTAAGTCACATTTTTGTAACTTTGAATGGTCACTCAGTGAACTTTCGCAAGTCAAGGACTGCCTGTATTTGGCTGAGTGTCACCTCCACCACCTATATCAATCCACATGAGACATTTTTCTTGAGCCGAAGAGTTAGAGACATCTGGATTTGCAGATGCTCTCTTTAAATATGCAACCCAGAGGTGGTTATTCACCTGGTTCTGACCGGTTCTCAAGACCCGGTTGCAGAAATTCTGAGTAGTTTGGAGAAACGGCCAATCCCACCTCTGACTGGCCCCACCAACCCCATCTCTTCTCTGCCTCCTAAGTCCCACGGATCAGCTGGGTCTCCTTTGGTTGCCCTGCACAGGAGAACGGAGCTGGAAAGCAGGTTAGTGGGGTGGGGAGGGAATGGGGATTTTTGCAGTATCCTTTCCCTGCCACGCCCACCAAGCCACCAGTAGTTAAAAAAATGTTTTTTTGAATCCCACCACTGATGCAACCCCTCCCCTTTCAAGGCCTCACCCCTCTCCTCTCCTGGATTCTCTCAAATTATGGGGGTCAGAAATCAAAGCCCACTAATTACCATGCATGAATCCAGTTTGAAGTGGATGAAGTAAGAAGTGATGATTAGTAACCAGCTTGAGAAGTGTCAGGGAGCTAGAGAAGGAAACCTGCACACCCCTTCAAATCCCGCTTGTGCTTGGTGAGGTCTAAATGAGATCACCAGAGAAATTAACTTGCTGTGTAAAGGCTAATTTGTACATTAGCTCTGAATATTCTGAGTGATGAAAATTACATTATTTGGGCTTATTAGAGTATCTTGCTGCTTTTATTCTCCTTAAATAAAGGCCTGAGCTTGCTTTTGATGCTTGAAATTGAAGTGGACATTTATCTATGTATTCTATCTATCTATCTATCTATCTATCTATCTATCTATCTATCTATCT
>NW_020769351.1:2059433-2088551 GCF_900518735.1 Pseudonaja textilis
TATTTCTATTTCTATTTCTATTTCTATTTCTATTTCTATTTCTTGTTCTTGTTCCTCTTCCTCCTCTTCCTCTTCCTCTTCCTATTCTATTCTATTCTATTCTATTCTATTCTATTCCATTCCATTCCATTCCATTCATTTCTATTTCTATTTCTATTCTATTCTATTCTATTCTATTCTATTCTATTCTATTCTATTCTATTCTATTCTATTCTATTCTATTCTATTCTATTCTATTCTATTCCATTCCATTCCATTCCATTCTATTTCCATTTCCATTTCCAATTCCAATTCCAATTCCAATTCCAATTCCAATTCCTATTCTATTCTATTCTATTCTATTCTATTCTATTCTATTCCATTCCATTCCATTCTATTTCCATTTCCATTTCCATTTCCATTTCCATTTCCATTTCCAATTCCAATTCCTATTCTATTCTATTCTATTCTATTCTATTCTATTCTATTCTATTCTATTCTATTCTATTCTATTCTATTCTATTCTATTCCATTTCCATTTCCATTTCCATTTCCATTTCCATTTCCATTTCCTCTTCCTATTTCTATTCATTCTTATTCCATTCCTACCCCTACCCCTATCCTTATCCCTATCGCTGCTGCCAGTTTTCCTTTCCATTCGCATTCTTGGCATTCAGGACCATGGACAATACCCCTTCTGGCTGAGAACAGGAGCCATCATACAAAGATGGAGGTGCGCTAATATGGGGTAGAGGGGGAGGGGAGGGCTCTAATAGGGTCCAGGCCAGGCCCAGATCTACATTCATTGCATGGTCTGTGGGGTATCCACCCCCCCCGGTCACCTACGACGATGGTTTTCATACATAAAGATTTCTTGATTTGAAGGAGGAAAATCCTGGCTTCTCCTCAAGTGTTGCAAGTCATAACCGCAAACAAGGAGGTCTAGAATAGAATAACAGAGTTGGAAGGGACCTTGGACGTCTTCTAGTCCAACTAGGTCTAAAACAATTGCACTCCGCTGCTTGGAGAAAGGCTGGACATCCGCTGAGGAAAGTAGCAGGGAATGACCGGAAGGTGAGATGTTTGAAAGACTCTGGACAGTTGTGGAGAAGTGGGATCCCTCGTGGGATGCCCACAGCGTGTGAAGGCAAAGTGTGGCTTGTGTCAGAGCTGGGACAAATGAGGTTTTGAAACCATCTTCATTGTTGAGAAAAGTTGGAAGGAACACTTCTCTGACTTCCTTCAGGGGGAAGGAGGAGGAGAAGTTAGAAGTCCCCTACAACTTCTGAAGGTCAAAGCTCTCTGTGATATTCACACAGGTCTGGAGGAACTTGGTCTCTCTGTTTGATGTAATAGGAGGGTCAGAATTCGGGGTGGCTTCCCTATGTGGAGAAGAGGAAGGTGCCATGAGAGCACATTGGTGCTTTCACAAGTTAGCTTGTAACTAAATCAGTGCAAGAAAGAGAATTTAACTGGGGGAAAAATACAGTAGATCTTAACTACAGCTAGTCCTTGACTCACGCCACCATGGATCCCCAAATTTCTATTCCTCAGCGAGAGGATTGTCAAGTGAATTTTGTCCCATTATACAACTTTTCTTGCCACAGTTGATAAGTGAATCACTGCCATTGTTAAATTAGTCACACCCTCGTTAAGTGAATCTGGCTTCCCCACTGAATCTGCTTAAGGGGATTATGTGACCCAGGAATACCACAACTGTCATAGATATGAGTTTGTGAATCAGACGCTTATCATAGACAAGGGCGTTCTCTGTCACGTAAGTTTCCCATGGAATTAAGCTAAAGCCCGTAGCATTTCCAGTTCTTTCCCAGAATTAAGGATAAGTGGAGCCGCGCCCAATGTTTGGAAGCATGTGGAAATGAAAGGATTTTGCTTACAAGGGAGTTTTCTTCTCCAATGAGCCTTCTTTCTCTTCTAATGATTATCAATTCCAGATAAGAATACGTCTGTTTAATTTGCATTTAAATGGGGACTTATTGGAGTCAGAGAAAACCCATGGAAGCAGTAGTGGGATTCAATTTTTTTTTACTACCGGTTCTGTGGGTGTGGCTTGGTGGGCATGGCTTGGTGGGTATGGCAGAGGAAGGATACTGCAAAATCCCCATTCCCTTCCCACCCCACTAACCTGCTTTCCAGCTCTGTTCTCCTGTGAAGGGCAACCAAAGAAGACCCAACCAATGGGAGGCGGAGAAGAGATGGGGTTGGCGGGGCCAGTCAGAGGTGGTATTGGCCGGTTCTCCAAACTACCCAAAATTTCCACTACCGCTTGTCCAGAACTGGTCCGAACCGGCTGAATACCACCACTGCATGGAACCCTTGAGGTCATCAAGTCCAGCTCTCTGCTCAGTTCCAGAGTCCAAATGAAAGCCTCTCTGCTTAATGTGGCCTGTGAAGGGGAGCCTTTGAGATTTGAACACTGGGCTCTATCCAACAAAATGCAGTTCAACGGTGGTGTCAAGGATGAAGCCAAGTATTCATCTTTTCTGAAGGCCAAACATACCTCATTCAGTCTCTCTACTTTTAATTTTAATCTTCTGATAATTTTCATTGTCCTTCTTTGAACAAATTCCAGGTTTTTGAAAGTGAATCAATATAAGATGCCGGATATTTCAGGTGGAGCCTGCCTGAACAGAATAAATGAGTGATTTTACTTCCCATGATTCTTTTGTTGGTACAGTTTAAAATTGTATTTATCTTTTTTTTATGCAGTCATAAAAAGTCATTTTGGCTTATGCTCAGTTTGCAATCAACTATTATTTATTTCCAAGATGTTTTTTTTTCTCAGTCATGAAGCCAAGTATTGCCCGCCTTCCGCCTCTGCATTTGAGTTTAATTTCCAATGTGAAGGACTTTATGCAGAATTTAATTCCGTTACTATCAGCCTATTTCTCCACCTTCTCACAGTCAGTTTAAAATGAACTCCTGTCTTTGGGGTATTTGCTATCCCTTACAGTTTTGCAACATCTGTAAGCTCAATAAACAATCTGTAAACTCCTTCACCCAGATCATTAAGAAAAAATATTGAAAAGTAAATAGCCCAATGATATTTCTGTCACATTTGATGATGTCAGGCTCGAAGAATCAGGACCGCATGTTAAATTCCAGTTAAGAAGATTTATTGCTGAAGAGTTTATACAAGAATATAGTCAGGTAATGATCAGTCCTAAATTGGTGCTAGATAAGAGTTAATGGAGTTCAATAAAGGCTGGATTGCTTGTGAGAATTTAACAACTCCAGGCTTATTCCTGTCTTGACTCCACCATCGGTGTCTCCTTTTCCTGCAGATATAACTAAACCAAATACCACTCTATAAAGCCTTAGTAAGACCATTCCTAAAATACTGCATCCAGTTTTCATCACCACACTATAAAAAATGTTGAAACTCTCAAAAGAGTGCAGAGAAGAGCAACCAGGATGATTAGGGGACTGGAGACTAAAACATACGATGAACGGTTACCAGAACTGGGCCTGGCTAGCCTAGTGAAGAGAAGGACCAGGGGAGACATGACAGCAGTCTTCCAATATTTGAGGGGCTGCCATAGAGAGGAGGGGGGTCAAGCTATTTTCCAAGGGACCCGAAGGTCAGACAAGAAATAATGGATGGAAACTGATCCAGGAGAGATTCAATAAGGAAATAAGGAGGAATTTTCTGACAGTGAGAGCATTCAACCAATGGAACAGAAGTTGCCTTTGGAAGTTGTGGGAGCTTCATCACTGGAGGCTTTCAAGAAGAGACTGGACAGCCATCTGTCAGAAATGATGTAGGGTCTCCCGCTTGGGCAGGGGGTTGGACTAGATGACCTACAAGGTCACTCCCAACTCTGTTAATCTGTATCCTGTAACTATGAATGAACATTCTTTGACTATAATTTTCAAGCCGGCTCTGTATCTTCTTAATTTCTGTATTGTCCTGCACGCACTTAACTAGCTTATGGTCTGCATGTTATGGGATGCTTTTGTCAAATGCTTTGGGAAAATCAAGATATATTACATCTGCTACATTCCCATAATCTATTAAGGTCCTTATCTAGTCCAAAAATGAAATAAGTTTAGTCCAGCAACATTTATTCTTGACAAATCCATATTGATTTTGGGCGATTGCTGCATTGTTTTCAAAGTGCTAATGGGCTAATTACTTTATGATCTGAATTAGCATTTTCTCAGATATCAAACTGATTGGCCCCTAATTTGTTGGGCCTCCCTTCCCCTACACCTTTTTGACAATGAGAATATCATTTGTTCTCCTCGAACCACCTGGCATTTCAATTTTGCATTTCTGGACCACTTGTGAACCGACATCCAGTTATCCTCCCAAAATATGTATGACTTTCACTTTAGCTACGAAATTGGCCAATTTAAAAATGCAAAAAGCCCTATATAGCGAGCGGAAGGCTGCACAAAAATGCCTGTTTCCATAGAATCCTTTCCCACGATGCAACCGCTAGGAAGAAGGGAAGTTGCTAACACTGCATCCCGGTTTACGGGTTGCCTCTGATTAGGATCTCAACCTCTTCGTCTCATTTCTTCCCCGAGAATCTCCAAACCTGTTTCTTCCCAGCCACGATCTTTCCCAAGCAGGAACAGCTGATACTCAGTGGCTGCAGATTAATGCATTTGGCAGGGGCAACCTCAGCTCCTGGTGAAAAGGTCTATTGTGCTGCCTAAAGATGGGAGGCAGGAAATGGGCGGATAGGAAAGTGAATGTTGACTTCCCAAATGAGCTGCTTTGATCGCAGCTCATTGCCCTGAGCTGCCAAGTGCAGGGAGGCCTCCGTGACTTATCTCCGTATTCTCTCGTCGGGGGAGAATGGGGCTCCTTGTTTGGGGATGAAAAGCGAAGCTAGCCTGAAGCCTCCCGGCTAAACTTTGGGAGGCTCATCTGGGTCAAAACTCATGCCTCTGAAGGCTAATCTTCCAGACTGAGGGACCCTCTTTTAACTTATCCTTCCTCCAATTTTGTTGTAAGACCCGTTTTCACAGGAGACCGTCACAGCCAAAATCGCCCATCACGGCCCGTTTTCACTGGCAGAGCACTCTGGCCACCCTCCCGACACGAGTGATGTCAATCTGGCCACGCCCACTCTGGGCACGCCCAGCCCTCCAAGGTCAAACACAATCCTGATGTCCAAACTCGGCAACTTTAAGACCCGTGGAACTGAAGTCCTCAAGTTGCCAAGGTTGGACATCGCTGTTCTACACCCTGCAATTTGGCACGCTTCTACCCTTTTAGCCTTCTGTAAGATCTGGGTTTCCCCTCAAGCTTTGGGCTCAGATTGGATAATTGCACACTATAACTTGACTTGATGCCAGGTCTTGGTTGTTTTTTAAAAATGTATTTACTTTTTATTATAGTTTTAATATGATTTTATATGTTTCAGCTTTTGATTGGGAGCTGCCAAGAATTGATTAGAATACAGGAGATAAATGTTACAAATAAATAAATAGATTGTTGGCTGATTCCTCCCATTGTGGTTTGTAAGCCATGATTTATGATGTAGCATTAAGTGTGAACTTAGTCAACAAGCCACAGTTAAACATGCCAAGGTTTAAAACAATGTGTAGATCTAAAGAGGGCTGCTCTCTTTTGAATGAAAGTCTTGTGAAATCCTTGGTGCTCACTGGGCTTGGTTGTTTGCTTGTAGATGTTTTATGACCCAACTAAGTAACGTAATCAGTGCTATTTCTCCTCCTCCTCCTCCTCCTCCTCCTCCTCCTCCTCCTCCTCCGCCTCCTCCGCCTCCTCCTTCTTCTTCCTGCTCTTCCTCTTCTTCCTGCTCTTCCTCCTCCTCCTTCTTCACCACCATCACCATCCCATCATCAGGACACTGAAGATATTTAGGTGGACCATGAAATTGGCCTCCACCCCCATCATTGGTGGTATTTAAGGGTCTCTGGGGTCCTTGGTGCTCTCCGAGTTTGGTCCATGCAGACATTTCATTACCAAACTAGGTAACATCCGTGCTAGAAGCGAGTGGGGTTTGCGCTCTTTTTGCACACTAGTAGTACAATTAGTATATAAAGTATGCTTAGTATATAAACAGCGCAGTGGTTAGACTGCAGCATTGCAGAGGCTAATTCTGCCCACTGCCAGCACTTCGATCCTGACCAGCTCAAGGTTTACTCAGCCTTCCATCCTTCTGAGGTGGGTAAAATGAAGAGGACCCAGATTGTTGGGGGACCATATGCTAAATGTCGGCCCCGGAGCCATTTTCCCCTGGCACCTCCAGGGTTGCCACAGCGAGGATGAGTCAAGCTGTGGGCAGGCGAAGCGGGTAGTAGAGGTAGCTGGGGGATTGTAGTCAAAATAAAAATTCTTTCCTCTGAGAACCAAGGACCTTCCCACCAGGTGTGAGGAGACCGACTGACCCTTGGACTGTGACCGGATTGGACCGTGTGAGGGACTGCATGGGCAGTGGAAATAAAACTTTGTTCTTAACTAGGGGGGAACCCAAGTGGGTGTTCGAGTGGGGTTTCCCCAGACATGCCAATATGACATGCCGAATAAATCTATACTTTGAGGAATATGCCCGCCTTGGAGTTTTGATTGGAACTCTGACACTAACTCTCTAACCCTCTTAGAGAAGGGGTCTCCAACCTTGGCAACTTTAAGACTTGTGGACTTCAACTCCCAGAATTCACTGGCTGAGGAATTCTGGGGGTTGAAGTCCACAAGCCTTAAAGCTGCCAAGGTTGGAGACCCCTGTCTTAGAGAGGGCTGTAAAACACAATGAGGCAGTATGTAAGCCTTAAGTGCTGTTGGTGTTGCTATAAACAGGAAGCAAACCCCAATCCCTCTGGCCCCGATGATGTTACCTAGCTGGGTAATGAAACGTCTGGGAAAAAACCACCAAGCTCAGAGAGCACCAACCATGGACCCCATAGTTGAACCCTGAGCTGGAGAGATTCTCTTCTACTGCACGAAAGATTCTCTTCTACTGCACGAAAGCTTAACGTTGAAGCAGAAGTCGCAGCTCCTCCTTCCAAAACAAGCTTAGCAGTTTGACTTCTATCAATAGATGCTCCTATTTTCCGGACAAAATAAAATTTGCTGCTCAGCACTCAAACGTTCAGGTCTTCCCGGCCACGAGAATCAATGGAGTCAATTAGCAGTGATTAATGAGAGAGCCCTGACGGGGATGATGGGGCTGCGAGTGGGACAGCCTTTGGCAAAGAGACACAAGGCGGCACATCTGCGCATCTGGTCCAGGCGTTTTGTTGCTTTGTGCTGAAAAAGAGGGGAGCTGCTCCAGAAGCAACAGCCGGCAAACGCCGGGGGACACAGCGCTGATTACTTATTCTCGATCCGTTCCCTGAATGAGAGACTGAATGCGGAAACTAAAGCTGCATCCGCCACAAGATGGAGAGGGAGAGTGCATTCATTGGCTGCCTGTGCTGAACTCTGGGATGGTCAACGAACAACCTGGGAGATCTGGAGACTGAAGGGCTGAGAAGCCACCGTGGGTTGTGTTCTTAATTCTTAATTCTTCTCTGCAAGCTCACATTACTCAGAAAAGCACAAAGCTGAAGACACAAGCCTGAAGATGATGAAGGAGACTTCATCGAAACGTCACCTAGATACTTCCAATTTTACGCAGGAGAAAACCCGAATAACCAAAGATCCATATATATATATATATATTGTTTTCTACACACACACACACACACACACACACACACACACACACACACACTATTATCAAATGCATGCTTGATAAAATAAATAAATACGAATAAATAAAATGTTTTAGCCTCCAGCCCTCTACTCACCTTTGCTGCTCTTTTCCGCACTCTTTCCACAGTCTCTACATCTTTTTTACAATGTGGTAACCAAAACTGTATGTGGCATTCCAGGTGGAGTCTTACCAAGGGCTTAGAAAGCGGTATTTCATGAGATCTCGATTCTGTCTTTCTGTTAAGAAGAGGCCTGTCCTGCTCAGGCAAAACACATCACCCTGGAGATACATCTATGAGCTTGGATCCATGTTCAAATCTCGTGTTTCCCTCCCTAATTTCAGTGTTTCTAAATATTATTGAACTGCAGAAGCCTTTGTGCCCTGGGGCGAATTACTTGCAGAAGCGGTAAAGGGGTATAAAGGCTTTGCCCTGTGGCACGCCGCCGCTTCCTTTCTCTCTCTTCCTGCGCTCCTTTTAATTTCTCTGCAGGTTAAGCAGGTCACGTACATTGCTTGCACACCTTAATTATCTTGCCTTTTCTTTCTGTATTACAAGGGTAGGCATGTGGCTGCTTTTAAATAAGGTTGCAAGAGCCGAGGTAGCAGATGGGGAGGTTGGGGGTTATAAAAAGGGGATTGGGGTGACTCTGCAAGGAGTAGCATGGATGCCCTGTGTCCACAGAGCCCTTGGGACGTTTCTTACTCTCCTGCAAACCCTATGCAGGAATGGAATGGGATGGAATAGAATAGAATAGAACAGAACAGAACAGAACAGAATAGAACAGAACAGAATTCTTTATTGGCCAAGTGTGATTGGACACACAATGAATTTGTCCTGGTGCAAATGCTCTCAGTGTACATAAAATAAAAAATACATTCATCAGGAATCGAGAATCATAAGGTATGACACTTAATGATAGTGCAGTGCTCTGTAGCGTCGTTTTGAGGGAAGGAGTTGAAACAGTTTATGTCCGGGATGTGAGGGGTTTGTAGATACTTTCACAGCCCTCTTTTTGACTCGTGCAGTACACTGGTCCTCAATGGAAGGCAGGTTGGTAGCCATTGTTTTTTCTGCAATCCTAATTATTCTCTGGAGTCTGTGTCTGTCTGCGACCCCCAAGAAATGTCTTCACTGCATCCCGGAGACACCTGTTCTTCTACTGCAAAGACCAAGATGCAGGTCTGACTCGATCCAACGGGACTCTTCTTAGACCGAAATCCCCAGCTCCCACTTATCCACTCGTCATTAGGCCCAGAATTTCAGGTGCCAAAACCCACTGCCCAAAATTTGGGGGCAGCTTATCACTGGACAGGCTTATGTGTATGTTTATACGATAATCTATTTACTACCGAAAACTCTTTTGTCTGTTTGTAACCTTCCTTTAAGCTCAACTGCTGAGAGTGCAAAAACGTTGGAATCCATTTTTGCTCAAAAACTCCGCTATTTTTAAAGGATGCAAGCAAAATCCAGGACACATTGCACATTAATTTCAAGGCATTTCCACACCACTGTATTTGCAAAGTTGCGCCACTGCAATATGGTAGCAATCAGCCACCATCCCGTGATTGTGTTTTCTGACGGTCCTCGCCACCTTCCAGCAAAGTCAGTGGGGAAGCCAGCAGGAAGTCAGAAGTCACTTCTGTTCCCACAGCAGAAGGTCACTTGGGCTCATTCTGTTTATCTGTTCAGCTAGGGAAATATCTCCAAAAGGAATTTTTTTCCAGCTCATGGGTTGTCTAGGACTTTTTGAAAGCGCTCCCTGTAACCTACATATATAATAATCTCTCTCTATAAAAGCGAAATACCACTCACGCATCATCACAAAATCTGCAGAACCGTAAAGTCTACAAACTTGAAATTTGGCACGTAGGTTCCTCTTGGCTTCTAGGGGCTCTCTAAGAAAGGATTTTCCAAAATGACCATCAGAGCATTTAGAGTATTTCCATTATTATTATTAACACACTCTGATGCTAAGGAGTTCTACTCCCCCTCCCCACCTGAAAAGAAACCTGTTCCAATGCAAAACACAAGCAGAGGAGAGGAGTTTCAGTTTCAGAGCAGCAAACAGCTTTAGTACAGAACAGTTGAGCTAAGCCACACCCAGGCTCCTTGCTGTCTCCTTCTTGTTCACACAGCAAATACTGTTTCAGTTTCCAAAAAGCCCTCAACTTTCTCACATACTGATAGGATGTTAGCCAGATGAATACTGATGGATGTTGGTAAGCAGAGGCAGAATTCCACGCCCCCCCTTATTTTCTCTCCCAAAACTAAGCCCTACGAAACATAGTTTCGTAGCGAAGCACGGGTATCGCGCTAGTTGAAATATAAGTCCATCCACAAGTAAGCTGAACCTTGAACGTTTAACAAAAACTCCATGAAAAGTGGATAATCCGTAGATTACACCTGGATAAAAGCCAACGGAGAAAATTAAAACATAAACATTTTGAGGGCCCTGTTTATCTGTAGGCGGCTCGTCTTTCATGGTACTTTGGTTTAAAATTAAGAGGCTCAGTTTATCCATCGAGGGGCTTACATTGGGTATATGTGCGGTGAGTCACAGCTTTGGCACCAGGGAATGTCGCATCTGCTGAGCTCGCCCTCTAAAAATCTCTGTCCTTTTACGTTTTCCATGCTGTCCCCTGCCTGAGATGTCCCTGCCTCACTGGCAAACGGGTCGTTGCTCGTAACCTTCGAGAGCCAAACTCTGCGTGCCAACCGTCCTTTCAGCTGCAGGTGTGCGCGATGCTCAAACTGTGCGCCGTTTAATCATTATTCAGAACAATCACGTTTAGCTTTTAGCTGCCTATCTCTGGTTGGGAAGCAAATGCCAGAGAACAAAACCAGACGCAAATGTGGGAATGTCTTCTTCCGGATGCAATAGTTATTAGCGCGTCCTACGTCGGTTTGCAAAGATTTTCCCCACCTCAAATAGCCCGACGATTCCTTTGTGTCCCTAACAGACAGATTGTTTTTTTGCACATCACAGTTTCCTGCGGGCAAACAAGGAAAAGTAATAAACTTGCACACCTGTCTTTGAGATTAAAGATGATGGTTTTGTTTTGTTTTTTTTTAAATTCAATACTGAGTGTTTGGCACTCCTGGTGGGGATGTATAGCCAGGCCTTCCTATTTGAGAGCAGATTGCCAAGTGCCATGCAAGAATAGAATAGAATTAGAATTAGAATAGAAATGAAGAATAGTATAGACCAGAGCAAAGCAAATCAGAACAGAACAGAACAGAATTCTTTTATTGGCCAAGTGTGATTGGACACACAAGGAATTTGTCTTAGTGCAAATGCTCTCAGTGTACATAAAATAAAAGATACATTCATAGAAAGAAAACAGTTTCTACATTTATGGCTGTCTGGAAACTCCTTGTAGATTTTTTTTTTTGGCTTAAAACAGAAGAAAATGCAGTTTCTTTCTATTTCTTTTATTCTTTCTTTCTGCACTTTCGACACCTGCCCCCATCTTCTGCTTTTACTGTTTCCTAGATTGTGCTAGTTTTTTTTTAATTATAAAAATACTTTATTAAATAAATTTATATACATACAATAAAATCAAAACATTCCCTTTGTCGTAACGTAAGCAAATACAGCGTTCGCTCTAATTGACAGCTCTCTCATTGTATCAAATGATCATTCCCTTATTTAGATATAATACAAAATTTCATTCTAATTATTTATCACAAATAAATTTACATATAATATTACCAATTTCTATCCTATCTTTTTATTTGACTTTTTATTCCTTTCTTGTCTATCTTCCAGCCAACTTTACCATAAGTTCCAAATTTCATAGTATACTGATTCCTCTTCGTTTCCGAGTTCCATTGATAACTGCACATTCCAAGGTTTTCTTTATGATCATAAATTCAGAGCAGGGGTGTTTTTGCATTTCCAATTTTGGGCAAAGGTAGGCCTTGCTGCGGTTAATATACGGAGTATTATGTATAATAATTTTTTTACTAATTTTCTGTTTTAGGATCCCTAATAAAAATATCTCTGCTTTCAACTCAATTTTAACTTTTGTGATTTCTTCCAACCATTTTTTAATTTTCCTCCGATATTTTTTTGCTTTGGGGCATGTCCACCACATATGATAGTAGGTTCCCTGCTCATAGCCACATTTCCAACAGCTCACCAAATTGTTGGGGAACATTTTTGCAAGTCTTGCTGGCGGTAAGTGCCGGCAAAAAAAACATTTTGTACAAATTCTCTTTGTAAGTTGCCAATAAAGTTAATTTATAATTTGTTATCCATAGGTTTTCCCCATCTTCCAAATTGATGCTATATCCAAAATTTTTGGCCCAGGTTATCACCGTTTCCTTCACATTTCTTCTTCCAATTTATAACTCAACCGATATTTATACATTTTAGAAATCATTTTTCTCTCTGGCCCTTGAAAATTTTTATCTAAATTGTGCTAGTTTTTATGCTCTTTGTAAAACTTTCAACATAAATTCATTAAAAAAAAAAAGAACCTTGCAAATTGCTGGCCTCAGTCTGGCATTTCCTAGAATTGTTGGATTGCAACTGTTGTCACCAGGCAGATGGATGAGTAGGTCACCGCATCCGAAGAGCATCCTGCTCTGACGGAATGCCAATTTGATATTACGGTCACAACTTCCAAAGAGCATCAGTCCATAAATAAGTCAATCTGTAGCTACTTAGCCACGGGGGCGATAATATTCCCAAACCCAGGGACTGCATCCCGCACAACACAACACCTACTCCTTAGGAATGTAATTGGGAAGATGCTGTGAGATTTCCCACTGGCATTTGTTAGCCGACGTAATGGATGAACTGCGATGCTTTTGTGTTTGTGCGTGAAAAAGGAGCAGAAAAAATAAGCACCATGTGCAACTTTTGCACCTTTAGATATTTTGAGCAACTTGTAAATCACGCACCCCATAAATTATACTTAGCAAAGCTGTTTGTCATTAAGGCAGGGGTGGGATTCTACCAGTTCACGCCTATTCGCTAGAACCGGTTGTTAACATTCTAAGCAGTTCGGAGAACCGGTTGTTAGAAGAAATTACAGGGCTAATCCTGTAAGGAAGGCAGGAAGGAAACATTCTGGAGTTGCTCACAGACCCTGCCTCTCCTTTAACCCTTAGTACAGGACTAGACTTCCTGTCTCAGGAACTTCTCTGGAGTTTTTTTCCCTTCCTTTGCTGGTACTTTGCTTGTGTGGAGTGACTATTCAAAGTTACAATGACACTGAAAATAGTGACTTATGACCATTTTTCACACTTACGACTGTTGCAGCATCCCCACAGTCATGAGAGGCCAGGTGAGGAGATGTGTGCCTCGATGTGAGTGATATTGAGTTGGCCACACCCAGCCAATAACATGAACACCAAGCCACGTCCACCCAGTCACATGACCACCAAGCCACGCCCACCAACTAAGCCATGCCCACAGAACCGGTTGTTAAAAAATTTGAATCCCACCCCTGCATTAAGGGGTAAGGTGCCTGGAAGTCTTAATCAGGTTGATGCATTCTAGGTGTGCTCGATGTCAACTCCAATAATCTCCCAGCACCATTGGTGCCAATGATGGGAATTGTAGTTCAGCCCATCAGGAAATTATGAATGCTCCATCCCTGAAAGCCATTATAGAACATAGGATAACAGAGACACTGCAGGTGTTCTGGTTCAACTGCCTCCTACCATTTCAGACAGATAGCTCTCCAGTTTCCAGAAGTTGCCTCCAGAAGTTGTGAATCCTCGAAGTTTTTAAGAAGAGATCAGACAACCATTTGTCTGAAATGGTGTAGGGTTTCCTGCCTAAGCAGGGGGCTCGACTAGAAGACCTTCAAGGTCCCTTCCAACTCTGTTATTCTATTATTCTTTCTCTTCCTAAAAGCCTCCATTGATGGAGCACCCACAACTTCTGAAGGTAAGCCATTTCATTGGTTATTTGCTCTCACTGTTAAGAAACTTTCTTCTTAGTTCCAGGTTGCTTCTCTCCTTGATTAGTTTCCATCCATCGATTCTTGTCCTGCCTTCAGGTGCTTGGCAAAATAGGTTGACCTCCCTCTCCTTTGTGGCAACTCCTCAAATATTGGAACACTCCTGTCAGGTCTCACCTGGTTCTTGAATTTTTCAAGAAAAGATTGTCAGCCATTTGTCTGAAACGGTACCTCTGTTATTCTGTGTATTGTGTGTCCTTTGGGAAAGGCAGAAGAGAGCCCGGAACAGGATATTGTTCCATCTTAACCAGTTTCCAGACTCACTAAATTGGAATTCCACCCTTCCTTGCATTATTATGTAAGTGATATTTAAGCTTCAGAGCGATGGATTTGTCTGAAATCGTTCTGTAAGTATTACATAATATAGAGTAGCAGAATTGGACGGGACCTTGGAGATCTTCTAGTCCAACCCCCCGCTCAAGCAGGAGAACCTACACCATTCCAGACAAATGGCTGTCTAATCTCGTCTTAAAATCCCCAGCAATGGAGCATCCACAATTTCTCGAGGCAAGCTGTTCCACTGGTTAATTGTTCCTACTGTCAGGCAATTTCTCCTTAGAGAAATTGTTGCTTCTCTTCTTGATTAGTTTTCCATATATTTTTTCTTGTCCTCCTTCTGCTGCTTTGGAAAATAGGTTGACCCTCTCACCTTTACTTCAAATACTAGAACGCTACTGTCGTGTCACCGTTAATCCTTCTTTCTCTAGACTAGACAAATCCAATTCCTGCAACCATTCTTTAGGCATTTTAGCTTCCAGCCCCCTGATCATCTTCGTTGCTCTTTTCTGCCCTCTTTCCAGAGTCCCAATATTTTTTTTGGTATTGTGGTAACTGGAACTGGATGCAATATTACAAATGCAGAATAATTTATTATAATTATTGTAATAAATTATTTGAATTGGACATTTCAAAACCGATTAGTTCTGATGCAATTATTGAGGTGGGCTTCTACTTCGTGAAGAGAACAATGAGAGCCCTTTCTGAGGGCAGAGATATTTGATTTGGTTTTCAAGGCAGCTGGCCAAACCGCCAAACTTGCTTTAAAAATAAAAAAGAAAATGGGAACGGTAATTGGTAGCAATGTCCGCTGAACCAGCGAATGGCATCAAAGAGATCATGACTTTTAATGGCAAGAGTACAAATGCTGATATTTCCCTTCAGTGTTGGAATCAATTTAGATATTTCAGAGCTTCTGCTATTGGAACATCCAAATCCAGAATTCTGCTCTGAATGAATATAAAGTGCTTTTGAAAAGGAATTTTTAGAAAAGAATAATTAGGGAGGCAGGTAGGACCATTGTAGAAAGCTGAATAATAAGCTACGGGCTGGTGGGGTTAAACATTCAAATTATTGAGGCCCCTGGACTCAGACAGGTCTTTCTAACACTTTTACTTAGAGATTTGCAGATACTGGCTCTCGATTTTAACACTTTTATTTTTAAATGGAAATTAGGAAGTACTTAACCAGAGAAGCTGAATCATGCTGAGCTCTACTTTATTCAATGCACATTCTCATTCTAAGCAGAAAAATCTAACCACTGTTATTAAAAATAAGGTGATTGACGTTTGGCAACGTCCCTGGACAGCATCTACGATGTAGCCATATAAAAGTTGGTTGTTTCAGTGGTCAGAACTTGGGGATGCTGCCCTCAGCACTGTTCCCTGAACTTGGCTGGAGCAGACTGTATGTTCTGCATTTGTCCCTTGGGGTGTGGGCAGCTTCCCCCCTTCACCTGCCATTCTGCACCCACACCCAGCATCCTTTTGTTGTGGGTTTCCAAGGTACCGCCTTTGCTAACATTTGTGTGATGGAAGATTGACCAAGCTAAGTCTGAAAATGTAAACATCCCAAGTCCAACGAAGCGGGAAAGCCCTAACTTTTCCAGAACTTCCATTCAGCCTCCTATCAAAATGTGTGGACATGGACATGGACTTGATGTTGTAAGCTGGCCAGAGTTGGACTGGGACAGCTCGCTGTGACCATCTTGCCACGGTCTTCACCTTCACCAACCTGGCCTGGCCATCTTGCTGTGGTCAGATCACTAAGGGACAAGTTGCCACAGCCAAGTCGACTCAGAACAACCAGCTGCAAGATAATTTCACGTGGGATAACTCAACACGATAAATATTATCTGCCACTGTTTCAGGGACAGATTAACAGAGTTGGAAGGGACCTTGTAGGTAATCTAGTCCAACCCCCCTGCCCAAACAGGAGACCCGACACCATTTCTGACAGATGGCAGTCCAGTCTCTTCTTGAAAGCCTCCAGGGATGAAGCTCCCACAACTTCTGAAGGCAACTTCTGTTCCATGGGTGAATTGCTCTCCCTGACAGAAAGTTTCACCTTATTTCCAGGTTGGATCTTTCCTTGTTCAGTTTCCATCCATTATTCCTTGTCTGGCCTTCAGGTGTCTTGGAGAATAGCTTGACCCCCTCCTCCTCTCTGTGGCAGCCCCTCAAATATTGGAAAATGCTCTCCTGTCTCCCCTGGTCCTTCTCTTCTCTAGACTAGCCAGGCCCAGTTCCTGCAACCGTCCATCGTACGTTTTAGCCTCCAGTCCCCTCATCATCTGCAGGGTTTTCTCTGGGCAAGACAGAGTTGAGTTGCAGGATTGATTTGATGGCTGAAGGGCTCCTTCCGCTCAGAGCTCCTGAAGTTGGGGTTGTCCCAACCTGCAGAACAGCAGCTTCACCTACCCCGCCTGCAACACTGGGGAAACAGCTTCTGCTGAGCTGATGCAGAGCCGTGTCTCGGCTCCTTCCCATCACTCAGGCAAGCTAGTATCTTGACCGAAAACCTCAAATGAAAAGGGATCAGAAAGCCAGGGAAGGATTTAATTTTGAACCTGGCATTTTCATCCTAGGACAGCAGAAAATGCATCTTGTAAACTGGTGCTCAAACTTTGCAGTTGATTGAATCATTTTATTCCCTCCCGTCCTTTGTTTCTTATATCCGTTTGGGAGAAGAAATATAAAAACAAGAGCTCGGTCTGTTTTCTTGAGATGATTCATACGCTGCTGAGCTTGTAATTCTGTCTGGTTTTTTTTCTTGGATTAGGAGAAAGTTAGGGTTCTCTCTGTGTGTTTTCCTTTTTTTTTTTTTTTTACCCTTGGGGGAGCAGGGAAACATATTTCTTTCCAGGTCAGAAGAACAGCAAGCTGGGTTCAAGACTGATGATCTGAGATTTGATATTTTGCAATTCCTGGTTCTGGTCACATTTGGTGAACAGCCTTTTTGTTTCTGCTGCGGCTGAAAAACAGAGACCATTGGAAGTTGCATGGTTTTAGCCTTTTTACGACTTTACCGTGAAAGAGAGAGAGACGCTGAAGCTATACATTGAAAGTTTACTTAGGAGATTGAATTTCTCCCTCCCTCTCTCTCTTTCTGTAATAACACAATAAAAATAAATATAGCTGTGAGGGAACAGACTTTCAGTTCGAAGTGGTTATAATTGACAGATGGCAACTAAATGTGGAGGAGCCGAAAAAGAATAACAGAGAGGTTCGGTGTTTTAAATGCTGCTTTCTCCTGTCCCTTTCGTGCAAGGGACTGTGACTATTAACCTGTTGGGTGCTTATGTCCAGGCTTACGTTTTAGGGCTTGCTGGCTTTGGAAACAGCAAGGGTGAAAAATACAGAGTTGGATGTTAGTTTAACTTATTTATTTATTTATTTGATTTGTCAATCGCTTTCAAGATAATAGGCGCAAGTATAAATGCGAGTAAGAATACAGGAAATAGGTACGAATAAATGGGGGCAATAGGACAGGGACAATAGGCACAATGGTGCACTTATGCACGCTCCTTCCAGACCTCTTAGGAATGGGGTGAGGTCAATAGTGGATACTTTAAGGTTAAAGGATTGGGGGTTAGAGGATGTAACAACAGAGTCAGGTAGCACATTCCAGGCATTGACCACGCTGTTGCTGAAGTTATACTTTCTGCATTCAAGTTTGGAGTAGTTTACATTGAGTTTGTATCTGTTGTGTGCTCTTGTATTTTTGCGGTTGAAGTTGAAGTAGTCATTGATTGGTAGGACATTGTAGCAGATAATATTGTGTACTATGCTTAAGTCCAACCGTAGATGGCATAGTTCAAGGTTGTCCAAGCCCAAAATCTCAAGCCTGGTTGTGTAGGGTATTCTGTTGCGAGCGGAGGAGTGTAAGTACTCTTCTCGTGAAATACTTCTGGACTCGCTCGATTGTATTAATGTCCGATATACAGTGCGGATTCCAGACAGACAAACTTTATATGGAGTGTTGAATGTCTTAGTTTGGGGCACAGGGATTGATGGATTACATGCTACCTAGTCATTTTCTACTTCCTATGACCACATGGGTAGATTTTCTCCATGAAGATCTACCCCCAAACTGGTCTTTCAAGGGCTCCAATGATGCACCCATCGGCAGTGTAATCCTATAGAGTGTAATCCTTGACTTCCGACCACAATTTAACAAATTATATAACAGATTAACAGAGTTGAATGGACCTTGTAGATCATCTAGTACAACCCCTTGCCCATGCGCGCACCACCAGTGAACCCCTTGTTAATGAAAGTGCAACCCACCCCTGGGTGGAAATGTTTGGGACCAAGCATTCTCCTCATATTCCTCAGTCCAGCCCAATGAAGAGAAGGATTAGGTTGGACATGCAAACTGTCTACTGGTACTTGAAGGGCAAGTGCAAAAGAGGAGAAAGTTGATTTACTCTCCAAAGCATCAAAGAGCAGGACAAGAAGTAGGGAGATCCTTAAAGAGAGATCCAGTCTGGAACTAAGGAAGAATTTCCTGACTGTCTATAGACTAATAGAGTTGGAAGGGACCCTGTAGGTCATATAGTCCAACCCGCTATACCCCCATCCAAGCAGGAGACCCTACACTATTTCTGACAGATGGCAGTCCAGTCTCTTCTTGAAAGCTTCCAGTGATGGGTTGAATGCTCTCACTGCCAGAAAATTCCTCCTTATTTCCAGGTTGAATCTCTCCTTGTTCAGTTTCCATCCATTATTCCTTGTCTGGCCTAGAGGTGCTTTATAAAATAACTTGACCCCCCTGCCTCTCTGTGGCAGCCCCTCAAGTATTGGAAGACTGCTATCCTGTCTCCCCTGGTCCTTCTCTTCCCTAGAGTAGCCATGCCCAGTTCCTGCAACCGTTCATCGTATGTTTTAGCCTCCAGTCCCCTAATAATTTTGATTGCTCATCTCTGCCCTCTTTCTAGAGTCTTACTAAGGCTTTATAGAGTGGTATTCAGGTTAGTTATATCCCCTGTAGGAAAAGGAGACACCGATGGTGGAGTCAAAAGAGGAATAAGCCTGGAGTTGTTAAATTCTCGCAAGCAATCCAGCCTTTCTTGAACTCCATTAACGCTTATCTAGCACCAATTTTGGGACTGATTGTTTTGGAAAATAGTTTTGACTTCCCCACGCCTCCCTGTGACATCCAGGTCATGCTTGTCCCCAAAGGCAAGCCAAGCCGTTCTATTGATTCGTTTTTTCTCGCAGTCAGGAAATTGTCCCAAAGGTGCGTTTCCAAAAGGCAGCTGGACTTTGATCTTTGCTTCTCATCCAGGAAGCTTCTTCAGCTCTTCAGTCAAAACTGAAGAAGCTTCTTGGAGGAGAAGAGGATTGTCCTCAAGGCAAAGCAAAGGCCAGTTGTCTTTTGAAAAAGTGCCTCCGGAACAGTTTCCTGATTGTGAGAACGACGAATCAATGGAACGACTTGCCTCTTGGAGCAGTAAGTGCTGCATCCCTGGAGGTCTTTAAGAAAATATTGGACAGCCATTTGTCCTGGACAGCAGCGATGGCTAATCTTTTGGTCACATGCTGAAAGTTTACGTGTGACGTATAATAATTATAATAATATTTATTATATATTATGTATAACATAATATAATGTATAATAATAATATTTGCACCCATAATACAGTGCACGGGCGCTACCCCCCAGGCTCCCCCTGCCCCTACACATGCGCACATGTCTCCCGCATGTGCCCTGTCCCTCGCGCATGCACGGCAGATCCCCAAAAATCAGCTGGCCATTGGGAGACGGACGAGCATGTGCAGTGGAACTGAGCTGGGGCGACAGCTCCTGGCCCGGCACGGATGGCTCTATGCGCCACTTCCGGCACGCATGCCACAGGTTCGCCATCACGGGTTTAAGGTCTCCTGCACTGAGCAGAGGGTTGGAATAGAAGACCTTTAAAGTCCCTTTCAGCCAGCGGTGCGATTCAACCAGTATAACAACCGGTTCGGCGAGCACGTGGTGCATGCGGAAAAAAAAAGCTAATACTTACCTTCAACTGCAGCTGGAGAAATCAGCTGTGCTCTAACAAGAAGACATAAAGCACAGGTAGGCCCATATGTTCGTCGGAGTGGTTTGGAGCCAGCCGATCGTTGGAGCAAGCAGTTCTTCCAAACCGGTCCAAACCGTGAGAATCCCAGCTCTTGCTTTCAGCCCTGTGGTTCATGTCTGCAGTACCACTCTTTTGTTATTTGGCTCAGGAAACTGGGCAGGGAAGGGAGCTGAGTGGACTGCAAAGGTCTTGAACCCTTGGCCGCCCATTTCTACCACGGGGCTTCTGTTGCCTCGGTTCTTTTTGCTCTCCCCGATGTGAGGTAGCAGGCAAACCAAGATGGCTGAAACGTTGCCTGGTGCGTCAGGTTTCTCTTTCTAATCTTTATATCAAAGAGGATTGCTTTCACGCGAGCTCCTGAAGCCTTTCTCCTCTCCCCGGCCTTCGAGCTGCCTCTTTTTCCAAATTCCAGTTATTACTTTTAAGCGAGTTAAAAGTTGGCTCACCGTCCTAATAATCTGAGGGTTGTCATGACACCATAATAACTCTCAGCGCACACAAATCCTTCCTTTTTGTGAGTAATTTCTCATAGCGATAAGAAGTCTTAACAGCGGCTACCCAAACAGTCAACAGATGCAGGCCGCCCTGCCTTCACAAAAGAGATTTTCCAGGGAAGTTGGAGCAAACAGGCGAGAATTTTGCTAAGATAGCAAAAATATACAGCAGGGCTTCTTAACCTGGGCAACTTTAAATGCTGTGGACTTCAACAAAGCAAGGCTGGTTGGGAAATTCTGAGAGTGGAAGCCCATACATTTTAAAGTTGTCAAAGTTGAAGAACACTGCTATGCAGCTACGTCCATGATCTTCAGCCGGTTCTGACCAGTTCTGGAGAACCGGTAGCAGAAATGAATGAGTAGTTTGGAGAACCGGCCAATCCCACCTCTGACTGGCCCCACCAATCTGTTCTCTGCCTCCCATTGAGTCCCAGCTGATTGGCTGGGTCTTCTTTGGTTGCCCTGCACAGGAGAAGGGAGCTGGAAAGCAGGTTAGTGGGGTGGGGAGGGAAGGGGGGATTTTGCAGTCACCTTCCCCTGCCACGCCCACCAAGTCACACTTTCCAAGGCACAACACGCCCATCAAACCACACCCCACCAAGCCAGGCCTACAGAACCAGAAATAAACACTTTTGAATCCCACCACGGGGGTGGATGGCAGAGGATGTTCAGATTCCACCTTAAACCTGATTTTTTTTTTTGGCTGCCTTTCAACTTCCAACTTCTTTCTTTCCAAAGAAGAAATCTCATGAAAAAGGAAAGAGAATGCTTGCTGTCTTTTTATCAATACTTCTTAAGCTGCTTCTGTCTGCAGAACGTTTTGGTCTCTGAGGTTAAACAGTCAGATAGAAGATTTGCCTGGAAGATTTGTGAAAAGCGGACAGGAAAACGGACTAGGTTTCTCTGCTGCTCAGGTGCACTTCTGTGCAGGTTCCCTGGCAGGTGTTAGGATGGCTAGATTTTGCTCCTTTGTGGCTGGACAATTCCAACACCAGCACCAGCACCACCATGATCCCGCAGCCAAGGGCAGTTCGTGTGGTGCAATTGAACGCGAATGGATTTTTACCCCTGCAAATGAAATCCTGCCACATGGCATGGGAGAGGACTGGCACCGTGTAATAATTTATGGATTGAGTAACGATTCTTCCTCTGCTGACCCACTTCGGAGCTGACTGACCTCTACTCTGAAACCGCCTTTATCAAATATTGCTGATGCTCCTATTTGCATCTGCCAGTGCAGATCAGAGCTGACTGCCTGGTTTTTGTGCGTTCTTGATCTTCTCTGCGTGCAAAAGGATTGGCACATCGAAGATTAAAATGTTGTCCGTGGCAAAAGGTGAACAGGCTTGACTGGTTAATGCTGCCCCCCAAAGTCTCAGATGCTTTTGGTCTGACCTCGGCGTCCCTCAAAAGCACTAAGCCGAATCTTTGTCCCAACAGAACCCCTTTTATTAAACAAAGGTGAATTTCTTGGATTCACAGTCAGCCAAAGGCCTGGCAAACAGTCTTTCAAGGGTGTAATTAGGAGCCACAGACCTTATCTAGCATGGAGAGCTGCCAAGTAAATACGTCCAAACACAGTGCTGACAAGGAAGGTCTCGGCACAGGGTCTCTGAGATGCACAGACAGATCTTCACACAGCTGCAACGAAGGAATTGTTTCCTGCAGAAGCCCCCTCCCCTTTTGCTCCTCTTTTAATCCCTATGGGAGGGGCCATTCACCTATGGTTTTATTCCCACATTGACCCTTAGTTCGTTTGTTCTTTTTTTTTTTGACAGCTCTGCACATGCGCAGGCTGGGAACCGGCTCCAGCTACTCCCCTGCCTCACTGCTGTCTGACTTCAAAGGCAGCTGATGACTGCCAGCCTGCCCTGGCCCCAACTCTGCCTCTGATGCAGAGCCTTCATCCGAGCCTTCCTCAGCCTCCAGGACTGGCCCAGGTTCCTCCCCAGCCTCCTCACTATCTGTCTCTGCTGCCAGCTCCGGTAGCCACCGGTGGGCCACAACAGCTTTCTCTTTCAGGTGGATTGAGAAATTGCTGAGTGTGGTTGGTTGTTGGTTGTGTTCTTGTTGGAAGTGATGGAGGAGATGTGTGGGTGGGTGGGTGTGTTTTCCATAAAACATTTGCCCGAAACTTTTCGGGCTGCCTGTGTTTCCTAATCTGGAAGCACCCCATGGTGATTCAGTAATAGCAGCACGAGAAGCTAGGCAAGAGACAGACTTGGTGAAAAGATTGCACACACACACACACACACACATATCTTGGCCTCTTTTTTTCACAAATTAGGGCAAGAAACTATGTCTCCCCAATTCTCGACTCTCCTGCTAGAGAGTTCAAAAACTAATTTCCTTTTCATCGTGGCAAATTTAATGAGGGAGCTTAATAGCAGACTAATAGAGTTCGAAGAGACCCTGGAGGTCTTCTAGTCCAACCCACTTGCTCAAGCAGGAGACCCTGTCCTATTCCGGAGGAGTGGCTGCCCAGCTTCTTCTTAAAAACTTCCAGTGTTGGAGCACCCACAACTTCTGGAGGCAAATTGTTCCATGGATTAATTGTTCTCAATGTTAGGAAATTTCTTCTTAGTTCTAAGTTGCTTCTCTCCTTGATTAATTTCCATCCATTGCTTCTTGTCTGGCCTTCAGGTGCCTTGGAGTATAGTTTGACCCCCTAACCCTAAAATATTGGAAGACTTCTATCATGTCACCCCAGTCCTTCTTTTCGCTAGATTAGACCATTCCTGCAACCATTCTTCATGGGTGTCATGCCCCTGGTGGAGATTTTGAAAGTGGCATTTATTTTCCATGGTTTTATTTGAAATTGTTTGCCTAAAATCATGTTAGGAACAATGCCTCTCACGTATTTTGTTCGTTCTCTGAAACCTCCTAGGAGGGCCAGTCCTCGAAAGGCTGCAGAAAACTAGATTGAAATAATAAAATGGAAATAAGTGGTTGAGACCATTGTGATAATACAGATTATACCCTTATATCAGACATGAAGTGGTAAAAAAATGATCTCACTTTTTTTTCTTTTAATTGCACAAGTGTTTGCACTTCAGAATACTGAGTGGAGAGCGACTTTTGAAGGAAACCAGTATTTTTCCTCCTTTCTTTTCAGAGACTCACAGAGAGTGGTGGTGAATGGTGTCATCAATATTCTTTCTTTGCAGTAAGGAATATATATATATATATGGCATTCAGCTTTGTTCGGGTATTTTCCCACGTCAGATGAACACTATACAGAAGTTTGCAGGTTTGCAAACAGGTTTGCAATGGTATTAGAAACACCAATCAAGCAGAACACAGCAAACTCCAAGAACAATAAACACAGACCAAGACTCCCAACCAATCAGGATGAAGAGAAAACCATTCTGGCATAGCAGTAGGCTAGCACCAAATTTAAAACAGAAACGGCTGTGAAAGTCTGACTCACAGACGAACACTATGCAGAAGCCTGATGATGGCAGATGAGATTCTGCCGAAAAGTCGCTACAACTTTAAAAGCACAACTATAATGACGTGGGAAAATACCCGAACAAAGCTGAATACCATACATACATACATACATACATACATTCATACATACATACAGTTATACAGTTATACAGTTATACAGTTATATAGTTATATATATAGTTATATAAATAGTTTCATATGCAGGCACTGTGTAAAAAGCTGGAGTGGACCACACCACCCACGGGCTTTCCAAACCCCATTTGATCTTAGTACCCTTAAAAAACAGTCTTTCAAAAAAGACTGTTAGGGGCTGAACAAGCCTGCACCTCTAAGTTCTGTGTGTTTCTTTAGGCATTCAGAGAACAAACGTAAAAAGCAAATTGAGAGGAAGGTGAATAGAGGGTGTTTTAAAAAAAAAAAACGAATTAGAGCCACGTGTAGTATCATAAGAGAGGATGAGTGAGAGATTTTAGGCTGGGGGCATTCTGTATTAATCTTCTTTGCTTGCACAAAATAGGATTATTGGATAATTAGCCTGCCCATATCACAGAGCCGTAATTAAAAGCCTACGGAAGCTAATTAATTTCCATGAAAATACTTCCTTTGAAACCATATTTTTACAGGCTTAAAAATAGCTTGGTTTATTTAAAAAGCAGAAGTTATTTCTGGGTAGTAACTCTTTAGTGAGGTATATAAAATAGCCAAGATAGACCTACACGCATTATTCATGTCTTAGGATTTATTTTGCCACACCTCCCGCAGCCTTGAAGGAAAACTCTGAATGTTTTTATCAGTTGCATTTCAAGACTTGGGTGGATTGGTTTTTCTTAACTATTAAAAGAAGGTCAACGTGCATCCAAAGGTCTCTTGGATCAGAATCTAACCTACCCAACATCTAAAGATGGTTTTGAATAACAGAACAGAATAACAGATGTCTACGAAGATTCTCAGTCAACCAGGTCATAGTTGTATCAAAAGTGGTTTCTGTTTTTGAAAAGGCAACTGAACTGATTTTTTTGAGGAAAAAGAAATACAATTGATGAAGCTTCCAGGATAGGAAGCAAAACATCTTCTTTTTCCTCAAAAAATCAACCCAGTTGTCTTAAAAAAACCAACACATTTTGATACAACAGAATAGCAGAGTTAGAAGGGACCTTGGAGGTCTTCTAGTCTAACCCTCTGCTCCAGCAGGACATACAGATAGTCCTTGACTTACAACCACAACTGAGCCCAACATTTCTGTTGCTAAGTGAAACATTTGTGAAGGGAGTTCTGCTCCATTTTATGACTTTCTGTCATACCTCTGTTGAAGACTGACTCCAAGGGAGAGGAAGAACAGCCGACAGGGAGTGGAAGTTTGGCTCCGGAGGTTGTGGAGGAGGCTGGAGAAGAGCAGAGGAAGACCCAGGCCCATCCCCTCTCCATCCTAGGTCACGCAGGGAGGAGAGGATAAGGGAGAGACAGGAATGGCGTGGTCTACAGGGGAGGAAAGGGCCCTGATTCCCTTCATGGGCTGCAGCTGTGAGAACTAGTTAAAAGGACAGACATGCGTATGGGCCAGTGCTGGAAACAAAGCGTGGAAATATCTCTAGTCTGTCGTTCCTCTCTGAGTTTGGCGTCCTTCCCAGTGTGTGTTCCGATATCTGTGGACGTCTTCAAGCCCTTATCTTGTCTGGTTCCCTTAATTGCTTCAGTGTGGTTTGTATTGTTTTCGCTCTTTATCATTTATAGGCATTTTTAGTTTAAACGGCATTTCCTCCTTTTCGTAACTGCTTGTGGGGGAGTTTTTTGTCTCCAGTGAACGATATTTGGAGCTTTGAACCAATGTGAAGGAATAAAAGAAGGGGCTTCACCTGTTTTTGTGACTATTTTGTATCCCACCCTGGGTCATCACACTTTCCTTGCCGCAGTTGTTAAGTGAATCACTGCAGTTGTTAAGTTAGTAACACGATTGTTGAGTGAATCTAGTTACCTCTTTGACTTTGCTTGTGCAAAAGGGACACTGCAGCTGTCATAAATATGAGTCATTGGCCAGGAGTCTGAAATATTTGATCATGACCAAAGCTATGACCATGGGAATGCTAAAACAGTCCTGAGTGCTGTTGTAACTTTAAACAGTCATTAAATGAATTGTGATAAATCAAGTACTACTTATACCACTTCAGAAAAATGGTTATCTAATCTCTTTTTAAGAACCTCCAGTGTTTTAACCAGATGGCCTTAAAAAAAAAAGCCCCAAATGGTTAAGTATTAATTTTTCTAAGTGGGAGGGCAGCTGAGCCAGCCATTTTTCCACACCGGAAAAGCCAAATCGTACAATATCGGTTTAGTTTAGTCGGCTTTCCAAAATCTTTCAGAGCTGTCTAATCTGATGAATGCCTATTGATCAATGTTGCATGAGGCTTCGGTCTTCAAAAGACAGTACAACCCCCGTGTGATGTGAATCCGTAGTTAAATGTTGGACCAAGAACAGACTTGGTTGATGCCCACCTGGATCGCAGGCAGGGTTATCCGCCAAGCATTCTCTGCTCATCCAATGTTCCCTCTCAGCATTAGGGTTGCTAAGTTAAAATAAACGGAAATCCACCTGTAGCCCACCTCAAACATTTGGAGAAAAGCCCAGGTATTAATCTGACAAATACACCGATAATAAATACATTAAAAAATAAATCCTGGAGGCTCCTTTCAAGGCTCTGTCCTCTGAGCTGACGGATGGCTGGTGGTCCAGCTGTCCTTCCAAATTCCCCTTTTTCTACCCTTTGCTGATTTACAGACAGCAGCAGGGACGTTCCTGTTATAAATCTCACGGCGCTTGCTTTCTTTAATATAGCTTTATACTATTACTTATGGCAAAACCTCTTGAAGTGGTTTATAAAATAGACAATTAGAACACAGAAGATGGAATGATGGGATTGGAAGGGACCCTGGAGATCTTCTAGTCCAACCCCCTGATAAAGTAGGAGACCTTATCCCATTCCAGGCAAGTGGCTGTGCCCTGGTTGATGGTTCTCGGGATCAGGAAATGCCTCCTTAGTTCTAGGTTGCTCCTCTCTTTAAGCGAGCTGCCAGAAGTACCTGCGTGCCTTCCTTGGTTTGGGGGCTGGATTAACAAGGTCCCCTTCCCTGGATCCACCCAGCCCACCTCTTAAAGGTAAAAGGTAAAGGTTCCTCTGGCACATTCATGTTAGTCGTTTCTGGCTCTAGGGGGCGCTGGTGCTCATCTCCATTTACAAAGCCAAAGAGCCAGCGCTGTCCGAAGACGTCTCCGTGGTCATGTGGCCGGCATGACTAAACGCCAAAGGCGCACGGCGGAGTGCTGTTACCTTCCCACCAAAGGGGTCCCTATTTTTCTACTTGCATTTTTTTTTACATGCTTTCAAACTGCTAGGTTGGCAGAAGCTGGGACAAGTACTGGGAGCGCACTCCGTTACGCGGTGCTAGGGATTTGAACCACCAAACTGCCGACCTTTCTGATCGACAAACTCAGCGTCTTAGCCACCGAGCCACCACGTCCCTAGCCCACTTCTTGGGCTATCTTAAATGAGCCAAGATGCCAGAGGTCAAAGGACATGGGCCAGGCCAGATGGCTACTGCAAGGGCTCCTAAGTTAAAAGGTGGTTTTATTGCAATTGGACCAGAGAATAACCTGGATTATACCCGGCAAATATTTAAAGGCTACAGTCAAGAAAGCTGAAGAGGCAGAGAAGGTCAATCCTCATCATAGAAGAATGGAGGGAAAAGTGAGGTTGCTGGCAGAGATGGCAAAACTAACCGCTTTAATCGAAGAATGCTTCTAGTTTTGATTCTCCTTAAAAACTGCTTCTAGACTTTGTATACGAGACAGGAAAAAAAAATGACTTTGGATGTTGATGATTAGATTAGATTGTTGTTATAGCAATGGCTAGTATTACCAAATATGTAAGAGACAAACGTTGAGAGTGAAATATTATTTTGTACTTCAGTTGGAAGTCAGTAATGCTTTTTTCTTTCTTTCTTCCTCTTTATCACACACCTTTCTTTTCTTCCCCCCATTTCCCTGCTATCTTTATTTTCATATTAATATTTTACTACGATAATCTTAATACAATTTGTGTGTGTATACATACATACATGCATGCATACATACATACATACATATGTGTATGTATATAATAAATATACATATACCTTCGAGTATGGTGGCTCACGAGGTTAGATCAGCAGGCTCATGTTTGAGACCCATCACTGCTGCTGGGCGGGTGAGCTCCCGTCCAAACGCCCCAGCTCCTGCTGACTCAGCAGTTCAAAAGTGAGCAAATGTGAATAGATTAATGGGTACCACTTTGGTGGGGACACAAATGGAACACTCAACTGGGCGTCCCCTGGGCAACAGTGATATCATTGGCAAATCCCTTTGTCATGGAAGAGAATAACAATCGTATAATACTAGCTCGATACCTGTGCTTCGCTCTGAAACTATGTGGTTGGGCTCAGTTTTGGGGAGGAAAATAAGGGGAAAAAAAATTCTGCCTCTGCCTACCAGCATCCATCGGTATTCATCTGGCTAGCGTCCTGTCTAGTGTGTGAGAGAGTTGAGGGCTATTTGGAAACTGAAACAGTATTTGCTGTGTGAGCAAAAAGGAGACAGCAAGGAGCCTGGGCGTGGCTTAGCTTGACTGTTCTGTACTAAAGCTAGTTGCCGCTGTGAAACTGAACCTCCTCTCCTCTGCTTGTGTTTTGCATTTGGAACAGGTTTCTTTTCAGGTGGGGAGGGGGAGTAGAACTCCTTAGCATCAGAGCGTGTTAATAATAATATACAAAATACTAACGCTCTGATGGTCCTTTTGAAAAATCCTTTCTTAGTGAGTACCTAGAAGCCAAGAGGAACACACGTGCCAAATTTCAAGTTTGTACGCTTTACGGTTCTGGAGATTTTGTGATGATGCACAAGTGGTCTTTCGCTTTGGTATATGTAGATAAATAACCATAAATAAATAAAGCCGAAGTGGCTGCACATTTCTCCAAAGAGTATTTTACCTAAATCTGGAAAGCATTTCTTTGTTCAGCAAACAGAACCTGGACTGCTAAGAAGAAAAGGGCAAAGAGGATTTTTTCTTTCCTACACAGGGGCTGTAATTGAAAGTGTGTGTGTGTGTGTGTGTGTGTGTGTGTGTGTGTGTGTGTGTGTGTGTGT
>NW_020769351.1:2088561-2120198 GCF_900518735.1 Pseudonaja textilis
TGTGTGTGTGTGTGTGTGTGTGTGTGTGTGTGTGTGTGTGTGTGTGTCTATATCTATCTACTGCCTGCCTGCCTGCCTACCTACCTACCTATGAAAAATCCAAGATCAAGTATTATCCAGGAAAGCAAATAAAGATTTTGACAGGAATATAACAACTGTCTGAAACTGGATATTGGGAGGATGACAAGCTATAAAGTCATTCTAGGCAGTATTTCATAACATTTCCCCTTCCTTCTGAGGCCGTCACCTGCAGATTTCCTTAGGGGCTGTCCCTCGTTTCAGAGTCCCCAGTGGTTTTTTTGCCAAGGAAAGTCATTTTTTGGGTTCCCGTCATCTCAACTGTGCTCACCGTAAAGATATTTTCAGGGAAAAGTGAACCAAGTGGTAGAGGCCTTTTTCCCAGCTTTTTTTTCCCCCAAGGTTTCTCTCTCTCTTTCTCTCTCTCTCTCTCTCTCTCTCTCTTCATAAACCTCTCCAGTCTGGCTTGTCATCATTTTGACATCTGCTCTCTGCCTACTGAATTACAGCTGTGTTCAGTTCCCTGCGGTGAGATTTACAAGGTGGAGTTGTTAGAGGAAAGTTTGCATTAAGTGAACAGACCTTGTGAAACTTGTTGCTACTACATATTTCCCCTCAAGGATCGACTTCTTCTTTTTTTAAAAAAAAAAATTGGAGATTGGGATATAAACTGCTTTCTTGAAAGGAAGAAGCTTCTTTATTTTTATTTGCTCATTTGTATCCCATTTGTATTATTTTTACAAATAGCTCAAGGCAGCGAATCTATCCCACAAATCTTCCTCCTCCTATTTCCCCCAAAGTCACTAAGTCGGTTTTCGTGTCTAAGGCAGGACTACAACTCACCGTCTCCTGGTGATTGGCCCAAAGTCACCTAGTCAGCTTTCATGTCTAAGGCAGCACTAGAACTCACCACCTCCTGGTGACTGGCTCAAAGTCACCCAGCTGGCTTTCATGCCTAAGACATGAACTAGAACTCACTTTACCCATGTTCTAGTCTGGTGTTTAACAAATTGATTCTTTGGGTTATTTTGTCGGCTAAACGAATCAAATGGGTTGTTCTCCTCTGTGGCATCTCAGCATCTTCCTTCCAGCTGAAAAAAAATAACTCATATTAATCGAGCGACAGAGTTTTTATTCTGGTATGAAATGCGCCATCCAGAGCACAGTGAAGACATTTGCACCAAAGCTTTAAAAAACAAACAAGCAAAAATGACTTAGTAAGTCGAAACTCTTTTTATAATAACCAAGTACTGTAATAATAATAATAAAAAAAATGTTTAAACATAACTACACAGAAACACATTCTCTCTCACAAATAGCAGGCTCCTTCTAATCCCAGGCAGTTATATCATGTCTGAGAATACTTCGGTCTCTGCACAATTTAATGTGATTTGTAATAACTCAGGCCTATTATTTGCAGCAAAACAAAACCCACTTTCCGTTGTAAAGCTTTAAAGAATGCGGCTGGCTTGACAGCAACAACTGCGCACCCCAACTGTAAGAGGCGGGGGGCTCATGCAGCATTTTGTACAGATTTATACAGAATAATAGAGTTGGAAGGGACCTTGTAGGCCATCTAGACCAACCCTCCCTCCCTACACCATTTCTGACAGATGGCAGTCCAGTCTCTTCTTGAAAGCCTCCAGTGATGAAGCTCCCACAACTTCTGAAGGCAACTTCTGTTCTGTTGATTGATTGTTCTGTCAGAAAAATCCTCCTTATTTCCAGGTTGAATCTCTCCTTGTTCAGTTTCCATCCATTATTCCTTGTCTGGTGTTCTGGTGCTTTGGAAAATAGCTTGGCCCCCTCCTCCTCTCTGGGGCAGCCCCTCAAGTATTGGCAGACTGCTATCATGTCTCCCCTGGTCCTTCTCTTCCCTAGACTAGCAATGCCCAGATCCTGGCACTATATTTTACAGTCAGATGCTTGGGGGCAACTGACTCACATTAATGACGGTTGTAAGCATCAACAGGGGTCCCCTTTTGCAACCTTCTGACAAGCAAAGTCAACCAGGATTCACTTAACAGCCATGTCACTAATTTAAGACCTGTGGTGATTCACTGAAGAAACACGGAAAAAAAATGGAGCAAGCTCACTTAACAAATTTCACACCGAACAGTGTAAATTCTGGGCTGAATTGTGGTCGTACGTTGAGGACTAACTGGGTTACGATCCTTTGGAGTCCAAAAGGTCACCAACCTTTTGGACCTCAGGGACCACCAAACTCATAATTTTAAATCCCGCGGACCAGAAACCCTGGGAAAATCCCCCCAAAAAGTCTGCAGGAAAATCTCCCACCCCGTTTTCCTACCGATCGATCATTCTTTATTTGGGATCGCAGGATACCGTCTCCAGCTCCGTTCTCAGGGGGAGAGAGAGAGAGGAAGAGAGACTTTTGGCTGCCTGCAAGGAAAGCAGCAGAAGCAGCTGAAGTCTTTCTTTCTTTCCCCCAAACTCCACCAGAAATGAGTCTGTGTGAGACTTGTCGCACTGGCGCAGCCTCTTGGAGCAGGAGGCCTTGCAGGGTCCTAAGGACTCATTTTTGGCGGAGTTTGGGGGTGAAAGAAAGAAAGACAAAAGTCAGCTGCTTTCCTTGTGTGCAGCCAAAAGCAGAAGAAGAAAGAAGTGGAAAGAAGCAGCCCTGTGGCCAGGCCAGGCACATGGGCGCGTGGGTCAAGTCCCCCCCCTCCACACTTTCCCTCCTCCCCTCACTACCTTGTGTTGTTCGCAATACAAGCGATGCAAGACTTGTGTTCCCACGGGCCATGTGGGCAGTGTAGCCTTGTGGTCCTGTGCAGCCTGGATTAATTGCTTTGGGGATGACGTTTCTGTGTGGACCACCCAAAATTTCCTCACGGACCACCAGTGGTCCCCTGGCCCACTGGTTGGCGACCACTGCTTTGGAGTAATTCTGCACAGGAGCTTAAATTTTAAAAAAGGAAAAGGAAAAGGCCGTATTATTTTATCCCCCTCCATATTTGTCTGCATTTTAGTACTCCTTCCAAGCCAAGGAACTCGAGTGCCAGGCTGATTCTCGCGCTCCCTGGTGGGTTCGTTCATTTTCTCTTTGTGTGAGATGAGATATACTCAACTTCAAAGGGAATTTCAGCATAAAACCTGCTAAACTAGACTTCATTAGGCAAATGTAATTCTGCTTTACATGGACTTAATTGGCTACGGCTCTTCCTTTTCCTCAGAGGGGAAAGAGACCTCTCCCGTAGCTGCAGGCACATGTAAGCGGGTCAGACTCTGATCTTGTGCTCCGCAGCGGGTCTCCTTGTATCGCGTAGGTTGTGAGATCTACTCTCAGTTTCATTTCTCCTCCTTGGCCTTAATTCCTTTGCAACTGATAACAAAGTGGACGCATTCTGGATTTGGAGAGTGTAGTATGTGCTTTGGAGCAGAGAACAGAGTACTCCTTGCAGACAGCTGGTCATTTGCATCCTTTTAGAGGGTCGTTAAGGTCACCTGGAGGTTTAACTGTGTCCTCAGGGTCACTTGAGTGGTGCAAATTGGCCCGCAGCCTTCTTGAACTCAACAGAGGGGGGGACGGATACAACATTATCAATCTCCAATCTACACCACAGTCCTTTCAACAGTTCCAATAAGGCTCCACACCCATTTGTACCCCTCAGGTCCCCCCCCCTCAATCTTTCTCTTTGATAGGCTGGACAATCCTAGCTCCCTCAACCATTTGTCATACAATTTAGCCTCCATCTTTGTTGTTTTGTGGCTCTATTTCCTTTAGACCAGGGGTCTCCAAACTCGACAGCTTTAAGACTTGTGGACTTCAACTCTCGGAATTCCTCCTCCAGTCATGTTAGCTCAAGAATTCTGGGAGTTGAAGTCCACAAGTCTTACACTTGCCAAGTTTGGAGACCCTTGCCTTAGACTTTGAAGGGAAGGAATCTTTTTTTGGTGGAAAATAGCCTTTTTGCATCTAATGGCATGAATTTTCCAGGTGAAGGTCCTGCAGATGGGATAAATTGCATTTCCAGAATAAACATAAGTTAATTTTCTGTGTCATGGTGGCCCGGTGGTTAGAATGCAGTATTGCAAGCTGACTCTGCCCATTGCCAGCAGTTCGATTCTGATCGGCTCAAGGTTTCTTTCATTCAATCCTTCCAAGGCCTGTAAAATGAGGACCCAAATTGTTGGGGGACAAATAGGCTGACTTATAAACTGCTTAGAGAAGGTTTTAGTAAAGCATTGTGAAGCGGTATATAAATCTTAAGTGTTATTGTTATTCCTATCTATCTATCATCTAACTCTGGTGGCGCAGTGGTTAGAATGTAGTATCGCAGGCTAACTCTGCCCACTACCAGGAGTTTGATCCTGACCAGTTCAAGGTTGACTCAGCCTTCTGTCCTTCTGAGGTCAGTAAAATGAGGACCCAGATTGTTGGGGGCAACAGGCTGACTCTGTAAATCACTTAGAGAGGGCTGTAAAGCACTGTGAAGCGGTATATAAGTCTAAGTGCTGTTAGGGAAGGAGGGAGGGAGGAAGGAAGGAAGGAAGGAGTTGTGATGGCGCAGTGGTTAGAATGCAGTATTGCAGGCCAACTCTGCCGACTGCCAGGAGTTCGATCCTGACCAGCTCAAGGTTGAATCAGCCTTCCATCCTTCCGAGGTGGGTAAAATGAGGACCCAGATTGTTGGGGGGCAATACACTGACTCTGTAAACCACGTAGAGAGGGCCGTCAAAGTACTGTGAAGAGATATATAAGTCTTATTGCTAGTGCTATTTGCATTTACTGTCTGGCCACACTCTGCCCAATGACATTGTCGAAGCAAAGCTGTGGTTCCATCAGGTGCCCCAAAGCCGCTTCCTTGGTAATTTCTGCCGGTCCAGTTTCTTTTAAAACTGGCCAAGTTGAAAGCCCTGTTGATTTCTTGGTGTCCTTGGACAGAAGCCGAGAAACACTAAAAAAAAAGGCTGTTTCAACTAAATTTTGGAAGTTGGTGGAAAGTGGGAGGGAGCAGGCAAGAGGTTATTGGCCAAATCACTAGACCTGGAAGTCTGCCTTTCAGCTTGTCACTATTACTTTGTGACCTTATGGATCTTAAGGCTGCCCATCTGTTATTAGTGAATCTGCCTGCGTGTTATACTGTTAATAAGGGAGCTTATTCAGCAAAAGCAGTTGACCTGTAATCAATGGTGGAGGCCAGAGATTGTAAATTAAGCAACAGCTGACGAGGTGCCTCCTCGGTTTTTGGCACCATCCTGGAAAATGGCAGGAGGGGGCGCGAGAGAGAGAGCTCTAAAAGCCAGTGAAGGGCACTTCCCTAAGGAAGCCAGGTTTCTGCACAGCTTGTCTACCTAGGGATAGGCACTGAGACAACCCCAGACATCTATTCAAAAATTCCTTCTACGCTCCCGAGATTCTGTATTTGCCCCAAACAAGCATGAAAGACTTTAACGAAACTATTGTAATTTGGGCTGCTTTGAAGAGTTGCGCTAACTGTAATCAGTTGACTCATTAAAACAGCCCTATTTTTTTTTTCCTGAGGTGGCACAGTGGCTCAGCGGTTAAGACCCTGGGCTTGCCGGCTGGAAAGCCAAGCGGCCCAGGTTTGAGACCCGAGCTTCATGTGATGGGTGAGCTCCCTTCCTCACCTCAGCTCCTGCCCACCCAACTCCAAAGCAGGCAAATGTGAGTAGATAAATAGGTACCACTTCTGTGGGAAGGTAGCAGCGCTCTGCGATATTATGCTGACCACATGACCACGGGAATGTCTAACCCTAACCCTGTCACAGGATTCCGGCAGTTCCCCCCATTTAAATCATGAGTCTCGAGCCAAACTTCCAAAACTTCAAAAGGATTTATTGGGAGTTAACATGTCCGGCACTGCCGGGGTGTAGCCGACTCTGAGGCATATCATTCATTGTCACCCTTGACCCTGGTTTTCCCCCCATCCCCTGGGTATATCGTAATCCATATTCTCCAATGGGACACCTCCATAGCCCAGAGTCATCAATCAGGCTCTCCAGTTAGAACTTTGCATGGTGGAAACTTCAGTCACCTAGTTACTATCTTTGAAAACATTTATGGAATGCAGTTTTGATTGCCAAGCGACTGCGCTTCTCCTCCTCTTAAAAAGACTATAGAAATATTTTATGAGTTGACAAACCCTAACTCTGGCTCAACGGCCCTTGAAACAGAGACGGGCACCAGCCCCTAGAGGTGGCAATGACTAGCAACTTAAAATCCGCAGGGACTCCTTTACATTTTTACTTTTTTCCTGACCAATGCAGAACCTTAAATAAGATCTGGCTACCTTGATGAAATAGCCCCGATGGGATATTTGTAGTAGGAGAGGTTAAAAAAGTCAAGATGGCAGTCATGACCCCCATGACTGAAGCCCCCCCCTCATTATGCAGGGCATGTTAAAGGGGTAGGGCTTCAATCACACAATCATAATGGCTATCTTGACTTTTTGAGCTTTTGTGAATGCGCCTGGGTTTATCCTTGCTTGTGGGCTGAAGCAGAGGTGGTATTCAGCAGGTTCTGACCAGTTCTGGAGTAGCAGTAGCGGAAACTTTGAGTAGTTGGGAGAACCGGCCAATGCCACCTCTGACTGGTCCCTCCCAGATCTCTTCTCCGCCTCCCATCGAGTCCCAGCTGATTGGCCTTTGGTTGCCCTGTACAGGAGAACGGAGCTGGAAAGCAGGTTAGTGGGGTGGGGAGGGAAGGGGGATTTTGCAGTATCCTTCCCCTGCCACGCCCACAAAGCCACGCCATGCCCACCGAACTGGTCGTAACAAAATTTTGAATCCCACCACTGGGTTGAAGCCCTTTTCGTGAATTATTTTCAAATTGCGCACAACCCTAATATTTTAGCATATATCTTGCAAGCTGAATGTAGCCCCTGGTTACCACCCATAGTAGCAATTGTGGCAATGTTATTACCAGTGAATAGCCGAGGGTAACCGGAGGCTGCACTCAGTTGTGTGGCAATATACAGCAGTATAATCCAGAAATAAATACAGAATAACTTAACAGTTCAAACTGTTGTGTGCTCAACAATACGTTCCCAAAAACTCTAACTGAAGGTTAGAGGTGCGTGTTATCACAGCTGCATATCATTATGTAACTGTGATAACATAGAGCCTAATGCATAAAGGTGATGAAGGGATTGTATTTCAATTTCTTAGTTAATTTTTCTAGAAATGGAAAATTCAACAAATGCCATATCCACATGCATTTCCAAACAAGTGCTAAAGCAGTGACTTGGAAATTAATTCTAGGAGTCCACACATCTTAAAATTGCTGTGTTTGGAAAAAGAATGCAACTAAAGTGTGCCTTTCCCCATTTTGACTTTTAGAAAACAGAACATAGAATAATAGGGTTGAAAAGGACATTGGAGGTCTTCTAGTCCAACCTCCTTCTCAAGGCAGGAGACCCTATACCATTTCAGACAATTTGCTGGCTAGTCTCTTCTTAAAAGCCTCCAATGATTAAAAAACCCACAACTTCTGAAGTCAAGCCATTCCACTGATTAATTGTTCTCCTCAGTTCTAGGGTCTTCTCTCCTTTGTTAGTTTCCATTTGTTGCTTCTTGTCTTGCCTTCTGGTGCTTTGGAAAATAAGTTGATTCCTTGTTCTTTGTGGTAGCCCCTCAAATATTGGAACCTTAGTCTCATGTCACCTCTAGTTCTTCTTTTCACCAGACTAGACATACCCAGTTCCTGCAACCGTTCTTCATATATTTTAGCCTCCAGATTAGCCCCTTAATCATCTATGCTGATCTTCTCTGTACTCTTTCTAGACTTCAAAACGGGTGGGATTCTACTGGTTTGGACTGGTTCTGTAGAACCGGTTGTTATGATTCTGTGCAGTTCTGATGTTGTGGTTTGCTGGCAGCAGGTGTGGACGGCTGAGGTCTCAGAGAGCAAGGACTCAGATGAGAGACCTGTGTATGATGCAGGGATGGGGCCAGGACCATCAGGGAGTGGAAGGCTCCCTTTGGAGATTGTGAAGGCTGGCAGCAGTGATGAAGAGGCCCGCGAGGAGCCTGTGCCCACTGTGCATGAGCGTAGGGCTGCTCAAAGGAAAGAGCAGCTGCAGCAGCACAGGCGACTCGGGAGTACGGTTGCAGGTAATGGCCCCTTCCTTAAGAGATAAAAGCCAGCTGAGAAACCGGAGTTCTTTGCAGGAAGCAAAGAAGTTCTTGCACTCAAGCCTTGTGGAAGTTTGGACTATCTTGGTTTGTGTTTGAAGAAGTTTTGTTTGGAATTTTTCTTGGCAACATAATTTTGTGCTTTTGGCAGCCTTGCACAATCTTGGCAAGGCTTGTTCTTAGAGACAATTAGTTTTGATAGCCTTTTAACTGTGAATTAACGGAATTCGCAGAGAAGCATTAAAAGATTTTACTTTTATCTCCGTTTGGTGTTTGTTTACTTGGAACAAGGTTTGGGTCAGACCAAAACTGGATACAGTACTCCAAATATGGTATTTTTTTTTAATAACATGTTTATTGCAAATATGGCATTGCAATAAATTATATATCTCTTGATTACGTTTGGGTTTCTTCCTTTGTTTATAATGGGTTAAAAGCCTTTACAGAATAATTTGCAATAATAGAATTGGTCATAATGAACTATTTTTTTCCCTTTACATTTTCTCCAACAAATAGCATGTAGCAAGACTGCTAATCCTTTTTAATTATTGCAAGATGCCACCTATAGATTAATTTCCTGAATTGTGAAGATGTTCTCACAGGAAGTGTCTAAATTTATTGCCACACTTTATCTGGAATACTTCCAATTAAATCAAACTCCCAAATATATATATATTTTATGCTGGTGGGATTCAGAATAGTAAATATATCGTTCATTTCTAAATTATCACCACCATTGCTTGGTTTTTACATATGCTGTCACACAACTTTTCTACAAAACCTAGGCAGGCTTAAATTTATAAAATTGGTGGAAAATCTAGTTTTTGGCACTATTTCTAGCGGATCTAAAATAAGTAGAATGCCATCATGAAATAGACCTCATATTTCAAACAAATAGAGAGATGGTATTGATCTCAATCAGTAGCCGGCTAAAAGAAAACATAAAGAAACAAGTTACTGCAAGAACCATCCATACAAATATAATGGTTTTGAACATGAAGAAATAAGGGAATATGTATACTATTAATAGTTCTTAAAAAGCTACAAAGAAGAGATGATGTCCAAAGTAAGATAAAATAAGCTCAGAGAGAGCCAAGCTAAAGAACCCCAAGGACTCCACAATTCAGCTTAGTAAGATTACACTTCAAATTCCTAATCCAGTTCTGTTAGAATAGAGTAGAGTACTTTATTGGCCAAGTATGATTGGACACACAAGGAATTTGTCTTGGTGAAAATACTCTCAGTATACATAAAGAAAAGATACATTCATCAAGAGTCGAGAATCATAAGTTACAACACTTAATGATAGTCATAGGGTACAATAAGCAATCAAATCATACTAGGAAACAGTCAATATAAATCGTAAGGACACAAGCGACAATGTTACAGTAATACAGTCACAAGTGGGAGGGGATGGGTGATAAGGAGTGATGAGAACATTAATAGTAATAGTCGTGCAGACTTTATAAATAGTTGGACAGTGTTGAGGGAATTATTTGTTTAGCAGAGGGATGGCGTTTGGGAAAAAAATTGTGTCTAGTAGTTCTGGTGTGCAGTGCTCTATAGCATCATTTTGAGGGCAGGAGTTGAAAGAGTTTATGTCCAGGATGTGAGGGGTCTGTAGAACATTTTCCCAGCCTGTCAACTTCCCCACAAGCAAAGTAAATGGGCAAAGTCATTAGGGAAGGTCACAAGTCAGTGTGCTAAGTCTCTGGCACTTGGCAGCCACTTACCTGCCTGCTGGCCCGCTTGTGAGCTACCCGAGGCCTGCAACTTCCTTGCCGGCTGGCTTCGGTTGTTGGAAGTTAAGAGGAAATCGAGGCCCTCACTTAACCAACTGTGATAATTGCTTAACAACAGAGAGAGCAAATCCCACCATTGCTGTGTGCAGGATGACAAAAGAATTTTCATTGTTCCATGAATTTTGAAGGTTAAGGATCAGAATGATGTTTCAGTCCAGCCTTTTTTCAGTGCTTCTTTTGGTTCACTGAAAGAATCCCTGGCTGGCTCAGGTAATGTTCCCTGAGCTTGATGCTTCGAGGCTAGCAGAAGTGAAAACGAGAAAAGCTCAGCTACCCATTTGCTTGGACGGGAAGGGAAAAAACGAGTGAAACTCAACCCATGAATGCACCTTCCAATCCTACAATCCTTTGAGGACGTCCTGGGATTTGGGATCATGCCTTGGATTTTACTCTCCGCTGGCTGCTTGAAGACAAATTTCAGCATCACTAGATGTGATCTTCCAGGGGATGAAGGGTGTAACGTTGGACTTTTTCCCTTCAACCGAAATAAAACGATCTTCTGAAAACTAGGTGTTTCAAAAGGAATCCTTTATTGAAAGGTATTTTATTTCAACACCAGACAAAGCAGAATCTAAGATATCCCCAGGCATACAGTCATAGATAAAAGAAGTTAAAACCCCTCCCCTCATTCAGATGTGGATTTAGTCCAACCAAGAACCAACAAGTTAATTCCCCCCTCCCCTTCTCTGGGAACGTATCTTAGAAGAATTCCCAGGGGTATCTTCCAGAGCTGGAATTTTTATGGTCCCTCCTCATCTTGGAATCTCTTCAAGAGGTGACAAGTTTCTAGACATCTGGCTCCAGTCCTCCAGTTGTATATCGTATGCAAGTTATCAATATAGGATTTACTATATTCAGGTTACATAAAAAAGGATTACTTGTACCAACTTCCCTCCACCCTTCTTCTTCCATTGAAGAGTGGCAGATACACGGACCTGACATCGGGTTTAGTTCCAAAGAGGGAATTTCAAGCTATGCTACCTGTACCTCGTCCTCTAATACGATAAGTGGGTGTCTTTGTGTGTTTGGCAAGACCTGTTCCTTTCAAAATCCAAGATAATAATGTTCTGTTCTACCAAGGTACCACGGGTTTTATTAAAAAAAATATCTCTGTTGCTGAGACACACAGGCTTCCTTCAAAGGGTCTCTCTGAGAGAGAGAGAGAGAGAGAGAAAGAGAGAGAGAGAGACAGACAGACAGAAAGAGAAAGTGAGACAGAGAGAGACAAAGAAACAGAGAGAGACAGACACAGAGAGAGAGAGAGAGAGAGAAAGAGAGAGACAGAGACAGACAGACAAAGTGAGAGACAGAGAGAGAGAGAGAGAGAGAGACAGATAGAAAGAGAGAGACAGAGAAACAGCGACACACACACACACAGACAGACAGAGAGAAGGACAGACGGACAGACGGACAGAGCGGGAGAGAGAGAGAAAGAAACAGCAATTGTGATTGAAAATAATATTGTAGTATTGCAATATTTCATTGCAAGCATTCTTTATTGGAAGGATTTTTCCCTGTCCTGTTTGTTTCCATAGTTCTTTTGGCTATTTCTTACACCCATCATCGTGTGTGTGTGTGTGTGTGTGTGTTTCTGGGTCTGTGTCTGTGTCTGTGTGCATGCGTGCGCTTGCACATTGTTCCTGCTCACATATTTGGAATTGATTGTGGTGATGTGCTAATGGCAGTTCAATTAATATGATAAGATCTAATTGGCTGTGTAGAATATGGTCCTTTCTAATCTGTTCCGAAATTCTAAGGCTTACTGACACATGAATGACTATAATTCCCCCAAATTGTAATCAGATTGCAAAATTGAGCTCTTGACTGGCTGGTGAGGATAAGGCAGAGAAAGGGGGATTGTGAGTAGACACCATGGAGTTTGGACAAATTGTTAGGGATGGCTGTGGCAACATCAACGCGGTTGTTCTTTGGCTCGGCTGTCCACTTGGGATATTCAGGGGCATCTGAATTTTGGTCACATGACCATGGAATGGTGCAATGGTTGTAAGTGTGAAAAATGATCATAAGTCACTTTTTCCAGTGCCTTTGTAGCTTCAAAGAGTCAAAAATGAATGGCTGTAAGTCAAAGATTACCTGTAATGAAGAAACTATGCTGAAGTTTCTACTCATACTATTCTTGGTTCCTTGTTCCTGACGTACTCTGAACTGGGGAATTCTGGGAGTTGAAATCCACCCATCTTAAAGTTGATGGGGCTGAAATAGAGGTAGTCCTCGACTTGCAACAGTTTGCTTAGGGATTGTTCGACCTTTCAATGGCCCTGGAGTCAGATTCTGGAGTCTCCGGAGTCAGCACATCACTCCTAGATGGCCCTGGCCTCATCTCTGTGTTGGATGCAGGACCCTCGTCCGAGCCCTCCATAGACTCCTGGACCGGCCCATGTTTCTTCCCACCGTCCAACTCTGCTGCCGTCTCTGCAGGCCGCCGGCAGACCACAACACCTATAGTGGCTTGTCTACCTGACTGTGATTAGAGCAAGCATGAATAACTGCTGTATGTAAACCCAGTTCATACCCTGGTTAAAAGAGCCAGGATTCATGGTTTATACAGCTGCATCCCATCGTTTCCTTTTTGTTTTGCTTGTATCTTAATAGTCCCACAAGAGCAATCCATCATCTGAGACAATAAAAATGCTTTTTAAAGAAGCACTTTCCCCCCTACCTTTATGAGCGTTGTGTCACTGAGATGGGTTCCAACTTTTATGCCACCCTTCGTATCATTGTGTTTGTCTGTTTCTATATTGGGGGCATCAGAAATCAATCAAAAGGGGTCTCAATCCAATTTCAGCAGACAAGATCTCATTCTGGTTTCCCCACCCCCACCCAACCCCCACCCCATATTTTTGGGCAGATGTGGATTCGGTAAATTTTGTTTGACAACTTAAAATAAATTTGAGCTGATTTACGGCTCTCTTCTTTCTGCAGAGATTTGGCTCATCTGTTGAATGAGTGGTAAGGAAGGAAAAAAAACTTTTAAAAAATGAGGTAATTGGTTTGGGGGGTAAGCGACGGCTAAAATAAGTTGCTTTCAAATTTAGTCTTTAGTTTTGGAATAAACTTGGGAACTTGAGTAAGTTACAATAGATTCAGTAAGGTGGACCAGATAGTTAATCATGGCTTGGAAGTTAGAGGCTGATTGGATGTAGAAGAATCAGGGTTAGACTTCGGGGGTGGGATGCAAATATTTTAATACCGGTTCTGTGGGTGAGGCTAGGTGGGCACGGCCGCGTGACTGGATGAGTGTGAATTCTTTTTTTTTAAATTTTTTTTTGCAGCACCATCACCCCCACTCCATTTTTTTTGCCTCCTGGGTGTCAGGTGGGGGCGGAAAAGGAAGGCAAAAAATGGAGCGTGGGGGAACGATGCAACACCCTCCCTCCGGCATGTCCTTTTTTGCCGCCTGGGCCTCTGGGAAAAGCCTCCTGGGCAAAGCGGTAAGACAGCAAGGGGGAATCCTGGCCCAGCTGATTGTCGGAACAGTTGATTGTCGGGAGGCAAAAAAGAAGAAAGAAGGTAGCTGTTTTTTTACTACCAGTTCGGCTGAACCGGGCCGAACCTTGTAGAATCCCACCACTGTTAGACTTAGTTTTTCAGTAGCCACCAAAAACTCCTTCAGATCCTTTAGGGGTGATAACTCCCAATCTAGAAATAGATTTTTTTAAAAGAAAGTTGTAGTTCCAAATGTGTGAAGAATCCCTGCCTTTTTTCAAGGGCAACGTGAAGGAAGAGAGGTTTTAACTAAGAGTTGTGACACCATCCTAACGATAACAATAGCATTTAGACTTCTATACTGCTTCACGGTGTTTTCCAGCCCTCTCTAAGTGGTTTACAGAGTCAGCCTCTGGCCTCCAACAATCTGGGTCCTCATTTGACCCACCTCGGAAGGACGGAGAAGGCTGAGTCAACCTGGAGCCTGGAGAGATTCGAACTGCCCAATTGCAGACAGCCGGCAGTCAGCAGAAGTAGCCTGCAGTACTGTACTCCAACCACTGTGCCACCAAGGCCTCACTTGACCCCAATACTGCTTTCAATTCACCTTTACATACTATACTCTTCTTTTCCTACATGTTTTAGCCTAAAGGAAAGAAGACTGGGGCTGGTGGGGAGACAGGATAGCCATCTTCTAATACTAAAAAGTTGGCATCTATTTCATTGTTTGTAACAGTGGTGGGATTCAAATTTTTTTACTATCGGTTCTGTGGGCGTGGCTTATTAGGCATGGTGTGGCTTGGTGGGTGTGGCAGGGGAAGGATACTGCAAAATCCCCATTCCCTCCCCACCCCGCTAGCCTGTTGTCAACTATAAAACATGTATACAAAATACATTCGTTGGATGATACACCCAGAGGGCTGGTGGGGAAAGCAGGATCAAGGGTGACAATGAATTACATATCACAGAGTTGGCTACGCCCAGATTAGTGCCGGACGTAGAATGTTACCTTCAAATAAATCCTGTTTAGTTTTGGGAGTGTGGCTCAAGGCTCATGATTTAATTGGAGTAACTGCTGGAACCCTGACACCTGCTTTCCAGCTCCGTTCTCCAGCGCAGGGCAACCAAAGAAGACCCAGCCGATCAGCTGGGACTCAATGGGAGGTGGAGAATAGGTGGGGTTGGCAGGGCCAATCAGAGGTGGGATTGGCTGGATCTCTGAACTACTCAAAATTTCCCCTACTGGTTCTCCAGAACTGGTCAGAACCGGCTGAATGCTAGGCTGAATGAGGACCCAGATTGTTGGGGGCAAGAGGCTGACTCTGTAAACCGCTTAGAGAGGGCTGGAAAGCACTGTGAAGCGGTATATAAGTCTAAGGGCTATTTGCTATTGCTATATTGTGTTGTCCTGCAACAGAGGCAGTGTGTTGGCAGAGGTGACTGGGCAATGGTGAGATGACCACCCCAAACTGGCCACCCCGCCCCCAAGCTGGCCACACCACATTGTCCCAGTCCCTCCTTAGACTATTTCTGCCTCGATATTCTTTTGCATCTAACACTGAGCGTACACACTATTTGCACGTTATATCCACCTTATTACACAGTTTCTTGATATTTGGCTCAGGGTGTCCTGTAAACATATTCTAGGCATGAATGAATGGTTTATAAAGCATTATTGATTTGTACATTAAAGTGTCGGAAACAAACAAACCAACATTTCTAGCTTGACTGGTCTGTTCTCTCAGTCAGCTACTACTGTACCAGAAATCCCTTCGCAGGCTCCACTTTGTCGGCTTTGCACCGGAGGTGGAGGTGTGAATTTTGACTTTTTTAGCCCATTGTGTGATTTTACAAGAATCCTTTGCCAGAGAGGCCTTTAGAGAGCTATTTTTGTCCAGGTTTTTACCTTGATTAATGTCGTGTTTGACTGCAAAGGTAACCATCGTACTGCATATCCTGAACTCCGGTCCAAAGCTCCCAGCGTTTGGAGAAGGTGTAAATTCTTAGTATCTGTTCTGTATTCTCTCACAAAAGATACTTCTCAGAGATATGTCTATTTCTAGAATGGGCGTAGCAGCATTACAGGTAGTCCTTGACTTACAACAGTTTGTTTAGTGATCGTTTAAAATTACAAGGGCACTGAAAAAAAGAGACTTATAACTGTTTTCCCACACAGTATCCCCATGGCCACATGATCAAGATTTGGGTGTTGGCCACTGGCTCATATTTATGATGGTTGTAATGTCTTGGGGGTCATATGATCTCCTTTTGCGACCATTTAGAGAGGGCTGTCAAAGCACTGTGAAGCAGTACATAAGTCGAAGTGATATTGCTATTTTTCACACTTATGACCCTACACAACGTATGCAGGGAGCCTTCAGGCATATTTTGATGTGTATGAGGCGCTCCCTGGCTGCGTCTCTAGCCAGAATAAATCGTTTGTCACAACACATGAATGCAGCCTCTTTTTGTTTTCGATGTGCTGGGAGAACGTGGCTTTTTTATCCCAGCATTTTATGAACTCTATCTTTTCTGGTGGCATATTTCACCCTTATTTCTGACTTTTCACCGAGTGGACTTTCTCGATCCAAAGGGGAAGGCAGGAATTTAACTAATGATCTGCAGATCGTTACAAAAGTTCTGTAGAATTGAAGGATTGGTGCGAAACCTCCTCCTTCGAGTTGGGAGATTGGCCAAGCCGCATGTAAATGCCCGATCTGTTTAAGTTGCAGTCCCATGCAGACTTATCTAAGAATAGCTTCCTTTGAACCGAGTTAGATTTATTTCTAGGGAAATGTTCACTGGTTCGGACTGGCTTCTTAATGCATTTTTATTTGTGGCTGTATTGTATTTCTATTCTTTTTATGCAACCTACCCAGAGAACACTCGTTGGAACTCAGGCAGAGTTAAAAATACAATAAATAACTTATCTTCGGCCCTATGGGCTTAAACCTGAAGAGGGAAGGAAGAGTCAGAAAGAAAGAACAAGGAAGAAACAAGAGAAATCCTTTCTGGGTAACGCGGGGAGGGACATATCCGAAGTTAAGGAAGGCATTGAAAACAGCAGCAAGGACGTTGAGCTTTAAGAAAAGAGAGAGTGAGCAGAGATGGCTGGAATTTGCTTTAGCTATAAAAGAATAATTACTGTATGTGCAATTCAGCTGGTGATATAGGTTCATGACAGGTTAATTGGTAATAATGGGTTCCCCTCCAAACAGTGACCAGAAATGAGATTTTCCTGGAAGGAAGGGGCTGTCTCCAAAATGTCTTTACATGGCATTAGAAATTCATAAATATCACCAGTAGGATAAATAGGGATCCTGCTTGGAGGGTATTTTATGCAGGGTCTCCAATCTTGGCAACTTTAAGACTTGTGGAGCAAGTCCCAGAATTTCTCAGCAATCTGGGCAGGTAAGCAACTGGCTTGTCTGATTATACTGATTATGGGCTGCAGTGGCGCAGTGGTAAGAGTGCAGTACTGCAGTCTGTTTCTGCTGACTGCCAGCTGCCTGCAATTTGGCAGTTCGAATCTCACCAGGCTCCAGGTTCCATCCTTCTGAGGCCGGTAAAATGAGGACCCAGATTGTTGGAGACAACAGACTGATTCCGTACTTAGAGAGGGCTGTGAAACACTGGAAGTGGTATATAAGTCTAAGTGCTATTGCTCTCCCTCCCTCCCTCCTCTCCCCTCCCTTCCTCCCTCTCTGCCCACTGCCAGCAGTTCAATTCTGACTGGCTTAAGGTTGACTCAGCCTTCCATCGTTCAGAATTGGGTAAAATGAGGACCCAGATTGTTGAGGGTAAGATGCCAACTCTGTAAACTGTTTAGAGAGGGCTGTAAAAGCACTGTGAAGCGGTATATAAGTCTTAGTGCTATTGCTATTATGACTGCAGTGACTCCCAGGGTCAGTTTGAGACTTTCTGTCATGCCCCTGTCGAAATCTGATTCAGAGGGGGAGGCTGAGCAGCTGACAGGGAGTGTGGCTCCATTGGCTGTGGAAGAAACTAGGGAAGGGCAAAGTCCAGCTGGGCAGAGCAGGGAAGAGGTAGAACAAGGAAAAGGAGATTCAGAGGAAGACTCAAGGCCACCTCCTCTTCATCCGAGGGCCCGCAGGGAAGAATGGAGAAGGGAGCAATGTGAATTGTGTGGCTTATGGGGGGAGGAAAGGGCCCTGATTCCCTTCATTAGCTGCAGCTGGGAACACAGCATTTAAAAAGGGAAGCTACGCACAGCAAAGTTGTTGGAAACAAATCATGAGTTATCTGTTATTGTCGAGGCTTAACTGGTTTCTTGGCATCTTCCCTACTGTGTGTGTTTTGTTGGCCTTTCAAGTCTGCAATTCCTTATCCTGCTCCGTCAAGTTAATTGCTGCAGCATGGTTTGTGTGGATTTTTATTTACAATTATTATGTTTTGGGGAGAGTTTTTTCTCCAGCCGAAGGTAATCTGGACACTGGGGGCGAAGTAGGAGGTATTAAAGGGACGTTTCTTACTTCTGTGACTGTGTTGCCTTTGTGCCACGCCCCTCTGGGTCATCACACTTTCCCAGCCAGCTTTTGACAAGCACAATCAAGGGGGAATCCAGCAGGGAGAATCACAAAGTCTCAGTTACATGATGTCTCACTTAATAACTGCATCACTTAACGGCAAATCATCCAGTCCCGACTGTGGTCGTAATTCGAAGTCTACCTGCGATTTGAAAATTAAGTTATATTGCAATGAAACCACATTTGCTGCCCCTCAAGCCTTGCCTTCACAAGATGCAGATGTTTGGAGTATCATCACGAATTCTAGTATTCTTCAGGCATTCCGGTGCATTGAAAATATCATCATATTGTAACTATCAATTATATTCTAGCATTCCGTCATGAATTCCTCATGAAGTTTGCATGCTCCTAGGGAAAGTCACCACAAATGTGAGATTTGATATTGCATTCCAACATCTGTTTGGTTTGGCGGGGACTCCCTTGCGGTTCTGAATTCTGCAATTATTTAAAAGGAAGACTTAACTCTCTCTTCTTTTAGAACAGCAAAGCTATCTGTACAGTCAACAACAATAGCAGTTGATATCTGTCACATGCTGCCTGTTGGGGAGAAGGCGGTCTTAAATTCAGGATTATCTTCTCTTTTGTTTAAAAAAAAAAAAGCCTGAAACAAGAAGATAATCTGGGCTTTCCCAGGAGCTGTGCCTTCTAACTTAAATCCAGCTTCAGCTAGAAGTCAGATTTGATTTTTGTTTCTTTTTACTTTTCGTGAGTCCTATTCTCAAATTAGTCATTGTTAGAATAAATATTAGACTCTCCGTTGTTTTTTTCTGCAGTGGAATGGCAAATGATTTGATGAGGGTGGGCTGCATTTAATTACAGGTCGCCCTCAATTTACAACAGTTCAAAGTTATGGACGGTTGAAGTTCAAAACAATGAACAGTTGCAAGAACTGGGCATGGCTGGTCTAGTGAAGAGAAGGACCAGAGGAGACAGGAGAGCAGCCTTCCAATATTTGAGGGGCTGCCACAGAGAGGAGGAAGGGGCCAAGCTATTTTCTAAGGCACCTGTTTTGGTCACCACACTATAAAAAAGATGTTGAGACTCTGGAAAGAGTGCAAAGAACAGCCACATCAGGATGATTAGGGGACTGGAGGCTAAAACATGCAAAGAATGGTTGCAGGAACTGGGCTTGGTTAGTCTAGGGAAGAGAAGGACCAGGGGAGACAGGAGAGCATCTTCCAATATTTGAGGGGCTGCCACAGAGAGGAGGAGGGGGTCAAGCTATCTTCCAAAGCACCCAAAGGCCAGACAAGGAACAATGGATGGAAACTGAACAAGGAGAGATTCAACCTGGAAATAAGGAGGAATTTCCTGACAGGGAGAACAATCAACAATCAAGTTGCCTTCAGAAGTTGTGGGAGCTTCATCCCTGGAGGCTTTCAAGAAGAGACTGGACTGCCCTCTGTCTGAAATGGTGTAGAGTCTCCTGCTTCGGGGGGGGGGGGTTGGACTAGATGACCTAGAAGGTCCCTTCCAACTCAATCTGTAAATAAATTATAACATCACCGAAAAAGGGACTTGTGACTATTTTTCACACGACCCTTGCCGCGTCCTCATGATCACATGATCAAAATTCAGACAGTTGGCAGCTGACTCATATTTATGCCGGTTTCAGTGTTTCCCGGGATCACTTGCGATCCCCTTTTCTGACAAGCAAAGTCCATGGGGAAGACAGATTCACTTAACAACCGTGTCCCTAACTTAAGAACTGCAGTGATTCACTTAACAAATGTGGCAAGGAAGGTCATAAAAGGAGGCAAAAACACACTTAACAAATGTCTTGCTTAGGAGTGCGAATGTTGGGTTCATTTGTCTTGTTGTAAGTCGAAGACCTCTGGTACATGCCAACGTGGATCACATGACCATGAGGATGCAGCAATCAGAGGTAGGATTCATCCGGTTCTGACCGGTTCTACAGTGAAAATTTTGAGTCATTTGAAGAACCGGCCAATCCCACCTCTGACTGGCCCCGCCAACCCCATCTCTTCTCTGCCTCCCATCAAGTCCCAGCCGAACTACTCAGAATTTCCACTCCCGGTTCTCTAGAACCGGTCAGAACCAGCTGAATACCACCTCTGATGTGATCACAATTTGCAATCTTCCCGCCAGGCTTCTGACAAGCAAAATCCATGGGAGAAATCAGATTCATTGAATGACTTTTGTGATGCATTTAACAGCTACAGAGAGAACAACCGTGGCAAAAAAAACCCTCATAACATTTGACACCTTAGCAAGCACCTTGCTTAGCAGTGGGAAATTCTGGTCCCGATTGTGGTCGTAAGTTGAGGACAGCCTGTATCAAAATGTGGAACACAGCCATCTTTTACCCACTATATGGAGTGTGAAATAGCCATGCTTGCATTCAATAGTCAATTAACTGCAGTTTGATGAGAAGCCCTGAGCTTCATTGAATCCACGAGAAATGTGTTACATTTGTTTCTCACTTTATTTGTCACATCCTCTCTTCTCTTTTCTTCCCTCCATCGGCCCCCAACCCCTCACAGTCCAGCCAACTATACTCAAAGTTGTTAATGTAACCCTGCTGTTGTGGGACTCTGCTTCTATATGTCTCATAAATTACCTCGAGATCCACTAAGACTCAGTGAAAGAAAATGGGTTTATCTTAAGATGTGCACGCATGTTTCTGATTCTCTCCCCGCCCCCCCGCCCCAGTTCTTTCTCTTCCTTTTGGCTGTCTGTGATGACCTGTAGTCTCTCAAAATAACCCAAAACCTAAAACATACATTAAAGTCTGGTAATGCCTTCAGCTTAACTTCACTGTTTTATTAGGCACAATTTAAAGTCACAAAAGTAAATAATGAGGCAAAAGGAAACCCAAAACAAACTGCATTGATGAGAGTTCCGAAGCAAGCCAAGATAGCTAATTATAAACTCCAGGAAGATAACTGGGGAGAGTCCATGGGAAGAATGCCAACAAAGATAAGCCTCATTCAAAGGAAGCACTAAATTTGACTCCAGCAATACTGACTACGCAGTTGCAAACTTATATACATAGCTCCCAGCTGCAAGCCACGAGGAGGATCATGGCCCTCTCCTCCTGAGTAGACCTTGCTTTTCCCTGATCGTCTCCTCCCTGCGTGACCTAGGATGGATAGGGGATGGGCCTGGATCCTCCTCTGACTGCTCAGCCGGCCTCTGCCCTTCCCCAGCCTCCTCCACCACCTCCGGAGCCACACTCCCACTCCCTGTTGTCTGTTCCTCCTCTTCCACAGAGTCAGCCTCTACCAGGGGCATGACACTGTTGTCGTGTCCTGCCACATCTACTCTTCAGACCTTTTTATCTCTCTTATGGATAGTCACACAGTCAGCCAGATGTCTAGATGGGATTTGGCATTTTTATCCATTATTGAGTCCTTCCCAAGGGCCTGAGATAGGCAGATGGCGTTAAAGCTAGTGTTGCAGGATATAAGCTATTCCAAGTAAAGCTGCCTTTTGTTAACTAGTCAATTGCAAAAGGAAACTTCTATCCCACAGTGATACTTTTAATACCATCAAATAATAGCTGGGGCACCCAAGTTTCATGTATTAATGTGCTTCATTGCACAGTCAACCAGATGTTCAAACTGGTTTTGGCATTTTTGTCCGCCTATCAAGTCCTTCCCCAGGACCTGGAATAGATAGATGTCGTTGTTTGATGGTGCTCATCAGTGGTGGGATTCAAATAGTTTTACCACCAGTTCAGTGGGCGTGGCTTGGTGGGCGTGCTTTGCCTAACACTAGTGCGCAGCTTTCCCCACACCAGGCGAGGCCTGCAGTGTCAATCAGCTGAGAGTGTAAAGAAGAGAAAAGCGCAGGGGCAGCTGGGAGTCCCAATCCTGCACTGATCCTGCGCTTTTCTTCTCGATTGTCAGAAGATTATTTTCTTCCTCTCAGCTGATCTTAAGCTATTTTTTTTACTACCGGTTCAGTTGAACCGGTACGAACCAGTAGCATACGACCACTGGTGCTCATAGAGATATACGGCTGGAAGGGACCTTGAAAATAATGTCATCCTCTCTTCACCAGCTGATGGGAGACCTCCTTCTGTTGTAAATGAATGGTGTCACCCCCCGCTTCTTTCAGGCTTTACATTTGTGAAATGATAGCAGAGGGTCCTCTTCATACTTGGCTGTTCACACCATCAATATGTGTCGCGAAACATCCCGAGTCAGGGTGTATATCATGTCAAATACAGTCGTAGGATTTCCATTTGAGGCTTTGCCTTGGGAAAGCAATATGCTTGGCTAGGAAAATTTTGCATTGCTGGTTATTTGACCGTTGAGAATATTGACATTGCAGAATCCAGTCTGGGTTGGTTCCTGGAACCAAAGGTTTTGTCTTTTGAGCTTTCGGACTTATGTTGGAGCCCATTTTCAGGGAACGTCTCTCTAGCAGAATGTATGCTGTTCTATGTGTGCTATTTATATGGCGCCTGTTGTATGCGGGCTTTTTATATGTTGATTGGGGGTGTTGATGGCTGGCTATTAAGTCATTGGCTGTCGTTCACCTGTGCTGCCCAACCTTCATCTTCTAAGTACTTGGTAAACTGGTGATAAATCAGTACTCATGTTGATTGACGAAGGGCCTGTTTCCCAGGCTTCAATCACTTCTCTGACTGTTTTTGTGCCTGCTCGACCAACAATCTTAGTAGATGCAAAATTGAATGTATAAATAGCATACACAGAACAGCATGCACTCTGCTAGAGAGAAGTTCCACGAGTATGGGCTCCAGTACAAGTCCAAAAGCTCAGAAGACTAAACCTCTGGACACAGATTGGATTCTGCAACATTATCCTAGAACCCAAAGGTGCTTTTTCAGGAGGCAGCTGGACTTTCTGGTTTCTTTCTTTGAAGACGTTTCGCTTCTCATCCAAGAAGTTTCTTCAGCTTCTTCTCAGACGGAGAATCTCTACAGAGTATTATCCTGCAACACGTATATTCGCCTTCATTCCTATCGACTTATGTTTATGTTTACTTACACAGTTTTCCAGCACCCCTTAATTCTTCAGTTTAAAAAGCAGTATTTGGATGCTTTATCTGGAATGCCTCATTAGTTATGGATTACCTCTCTGTAGATAATGTACAGTATTCAGTTTCTGTGGGAATTTGTTTCTTGTACAAAATGCAACCTTCACTTGTAATTATTTAAAGCAATGATTGGCAGTTTCCAGATGTAGCTCTTAATGGAATCTGTGCTCCAAAACCTGAACTTCTGTGTGCGTGTAATGAAGAGCAAGCCCCCAGACCCAAAAGAGTCCTGCTTGTCAGCAGGGCTACCTGCAGTTTTGACAAAGTGATGAAATGTTGTGTCATTATGTCTTGACACACACTGGGCCTTTTATATACAACCATTAGTTTAGCAACTGATGGAAGTTACAATGGAGTTGAAAAAAAGGGGCTAACAACCGATCCTCGCACTTACCACTGTCACACTACCTGTCATAGCATCTCCAGAGTCACAGGATCAAAATCTGGGTGGGCTTGGAAACCCAGCATGTATTTAACAGATTTGACAGATTAACAGACTTGGAAAGGACCTTGTAGGTCATCTAGTCCAATCATTCACCCAAGCAGGAGACCCTATATACCATTTCTGACAAATGGCAGTCCAATATCTTCTTGAAAGCCTCCAGTGATGAAGCTCCCACAATGTCCGAAGGCAACTTCTGTTCCATTGGTTGATTGATCTCATTGTTAGAAAATTTCTCCTTATTTCCAGGTTGAATCTCTCCTTGTTCAGTTCCATCCATTAATCCTTGTCTGGCCTTTGGGTGCTTTGGAAAATAGCTTGACCCCTTCCTCCTCTCTGTGGCAGCAAATATTGGAAGATGGCTATCATGTCTCCCCTGGTCCTTATCTTCCCTAGACTAGCCAGGCCCAGTTCCTCCAACCGTTCATCATATGTTTCAGCCTCCAGTCCCCTAATCATCCTGGTTGCTCTTCTCTGCTCTCTTTCTAGACTCTCAATGTCTTTTTCATAGTGTGGTGACCAAAACTAGATGCAGTATTCTAGGTGTGGTCTTATTTATGACAGTTGCGGCATCCCATGGGTGTATGATCACCATTTGCAACTTTCAAGGTCAGCTTTCCACTAGCAGAGTCAATGGGGGAAGCGGGAATCGCTTGATGAACATACGTTTCACTTAACAACTGCAGCGATTCACTTAATGACTGTTGCAAAAGAGATGATAAAACCAAGCACGATTTTTAATTAACAACCCCTTTGCTTAAGGAACCGAAATTCCAACCCCAATTGTGGTTGTAAGTATAGGATTCCGTCTACAGGTAATCCTTAATGTAGAACAGCTCATTTAATGACCGAAAAAAGTTTGCGCTAAAAAAATCTGATTTATGGTTGTTTTTCAACCAATACAACTGCTGCAGCATCCCCACAATCAAAATTAAGATGCTTAGTAACTGACTCGTATTTATGACGGTTGCAGTGTCCCGGGGGTCATGCGATCCCTTTTATGCCCTCCTGACAACGGGGAAGCCAGATTCACTTAACCCACAGTGTTATTAACTTGACAACTGAAATGATTCCTTTAACAATGGTGGCAAGAAACATTGTAAAATAGGGGCAAAGTTCACTTAGCATCTGTCTTGCTTAGCCACAGAAATTTGGGCCTCCATTGTGGTCATAAGTCGAGGGCTACTGTGTTTTCCAGAAAATAAGATCCAGCCAGAAAATAAGACCCAGCATGATTTTTCAGGATGCTTGTAATATAAGCCCTGCCCCTAAAATAAGCGCATCAGCCAGACAGAGACACATTTAGTACTGTATTTCTCCCAAAATAAGTCCCAACTGGAAAATAATCCCTAATGCATTTTTGGAGCAAAAATTAATATAACACCCTGCCTTATTTTCCGGAAAGCACAGTACCTATACTTGCACACAGTGTCATACCCAAGAGATGGAGTGTGCTTTGCAACATTGATAGTCTGGGTTTCATCTTTTCCCCATGGCTTCCAGAACTTCGATACAGTTCCACTTCTTTCAGACTGGGCTCTTTGCAAAGACTTTGGTTTGGGCAATTCTGGAAATTACTTGGGCAGGTTTTGGGCCCATTTCCAGGATTTCATGCTTCTGCATTTGAGGCAGTTGGAACAAGCCTGCAAATGCATCTCCTCCCATGATGGATGGTGATATGGGGCGTGAAGAATCCCTCCTATCCATGGAGGTTCATCAGGAAATGCAGAACTGCAGTTTCCGAGGATCTTCGGTGAACTTCCTTGGAGTAAATCTTGATGACAAGGATTAATTACACCAGCATGGAGCCAATTAATAAACAGAGAGTGAATAGATGTCATCAATCCAATATTGCAAATCTAGGGGAATCGCCATCATCTTTCTGAAAATAATTGAAATCCACACTAATATGTTTAACTATTTACAGGTTTATAATGCCACTTGAATGACTTAGGGAAGTTTGTAGTCAGCCTTTCAAAGTTGTCCCGAACATGAAATAGACCGTACAGCATGACTTGAACTGTCCGTTATTGAGTAGGCTATACTAGCAGAAATTTGCAAGTTTAATTAAAAGTCTCTTCCTAATACTTTTCTTTTCTCAAGGCTCAAGATATGTTTCTGCACATATTCTTCTTCTAACCATTTCCAAATAGTTTCTCCAAGGTTATCTCCACGGCTGCCTACAATTTGCAATGTAAAATAGTATCAAGTTGGATCCCCAAATAACACTGCTCAATTTTTCACAAAAACCATTCCACCCAACCACAATATAAAGGCCAGGGGTGGGATTCTACCAGTTCATACCTATTCTCTAGAAATGGTTGTTAACATTCTAAGCAATTCGGAGAACTGGTTGTTAGAAGTAATTACTGGTCTAATCCTGTAAGGAAGGCAGGAAGGAAACATTCTGGTGTTGCTTACAGAAACTGCCTCTCCGTTGACCCTTATTACATTCTTGGCAGGACTGGACTTCCTGTCTCTAGCACTTCTCTGGAGTTTTTTTCCCCTCCTTTGCTGGTACTTTGCTTGTGTGGAGCGGCCATTTAAAGTTACAATGGCACTGAAAAAAGTGACCTATGACCATTTTTCACACTTACGACTGTTGAAGCATCCCCACAGTCATGAGAGGCCAGGTGAGGAGATGCGTGCCTCAGTGTGAGTGATGTTGAGTTGGCTACGCCCAGCCAGTCACATGACCACCAAGCTACGCCCACCAACTAAGCCACACCCACAGAACCGGTTGTTAAAAAATTTGAATCCCACCCCTGATAAAGGCCACCGTAAAGCAACCCAGAACAGCCATAACTGGATTTGATTTTAAAAGCCCAATAGTAAGAGAATAGTCTTCGTTTCTTTCTGGAATGTGAGGAACACCTTGGAAGGCAGGGTTTTTTTAAATTTTGGGACAACCACCACCAAAAAGTTCTGCCTCTGGCTCCATCTCTTGAGAGCATGGGATCTTAAGCAGGCCCTCTCTAGATGTTATTATGGAACAGGCAGATTGCTTTGAGTTAGATCAAGAGGTCTCCAACAGTGGTGGGGTTCAAATTTTTAAAATACCGGTTCTGTGGGCGTGGCTTGGGAGGCGTGGCTTGGTGGGTGTGACAGGGGAAGGTTACTGCAAAATCCCCACTCCCTCCCCACCCCACTAACCTGCTTTCCAGCTCTGTTCTCTCATGCAGGGCAACCGAAGAAGAACCAGCCGATCAGCTGGGACTCAGGAGGCAGAGAATAGATGGGGTTGGTGGGGCCAGTCAGAGGCGGGATTGGCCGGTTCTCCAAACTTATCAAAATTTCTGCTACCGGTTCTCCAGAACTGGTCAGAACCTGCTGAATACCACCTCTGGTCTCCAAACATTATAATATTGAGACTTGTGGACTTCTTCATCCTGTATTGTAAGATTACTCTCTATACGATCACATGCCATGAACAGTCTATTAAATGATAGGTTTTTATACGTAGATGACTTAATTAAATGGAGTAGCCTGCCAGTTTAACAAGCTATGTTATTACATTTTGGTGCAGGATATTCATAATTATCAATCAGACGTACTATACCGTCAGCATGTAATAATTTATTTTCATCTCCATCTGTATTGATGCCCAGGTTAATTGCCTGATAAGACAGGTTAATAATTCTAATATCAGATTAAGTAAAAGAGCCTCTTTACAAGTTTCCACTAGGACTTTCCAATGTAGAGAAATAACTGCATTTGAAAAAAAAAAATCCTATCAGAAGAATTAGAATTGCACATCATTTTAAAAATGAGAAGGATATCCGTATTTGGCTAAAACATAGCCCTGAAATTTGAACTGCAAAATGTCGAAGGGCTTCTCTCTGTACCAAATGAAGGCTCTTCTGATAATTCTACTTTTTCTGAATGTATATCTGAACATTCATCTGATCATTGAATATCTTTTGCTCTTTTATAAAACCAGATCAGACGAACCAATAATTGAAGGTAAATCTCCTGTTGGTTTATGTACCAATGTTGCTATCAAACTTCTGTTATGGACGCATCAAATGTTCTGCTTTCTTGTTTTGGAGAGTTTTTTTTTCCTCCCTTTGTTTCCCTTTGTTTTGTTTTCCTTGTTGGAAAACATTTACCTATTTTCCAAAGCAGTTCTATAAAACTCGTTAAGTGAAGTCGGGAAAACTTTATTCAAAAGAGCATCAATATAAACGCCCCATACTCCAGGAGCAAACACATCCCTACCGATCTTATACTAGCCAATCAATAGCCATTGAGCCGCGCTCTTCTTGTTCTCATGGATTTAATAATAACAGTTATTTCCAGAAAAGATAAAAGGTATAGATTGAGCAGGATGTACAGATGTCGCCCGTGGAAGAGTGATATTTCAAAACCTAAATAAATGCCTTCCTTTGGTCATCTTTGACGCAGCTTTACAAAGTTGAAATTAACAACAACAGTAATAATAATGATGATGACAAATTCGCTGTCAGTCAATTGTAGAAGTGGCTTTACTTAGAAGAACAGCTTTCATCCTGTGACGAAATCTGTGATACCGTCAAACATCCAGATTTGCCTATCTTAAGACCTTGGAAAGGAATCGATAGGCAGACAAAAATGCCAAACGCAGTGTGATGACACAAAGGGGCGTGACACAAAGGCAACACAGCAAGAAGAGTCCCTTTAATACCTTCAACTTTGCCCCCAATGTCCAGGTTACCTTCGGCTGGAGAAAAAACTCTCCCAAGAACAGCCTTTAAGTGGAGGAAATTCAGTCCGAAAACAAAGTACATACAAACTGTAACTAAAAATCCAACAAACTACGCTGCAGTAATTAACTGGACATGGCAGGAGAAGGAATTGCAGACTTGAAAGCACAACAAAACACACAAAGTAGGGAAAATGCCAAGAACCCAGATAAGCCTCGACAATAACAGATAACTCATGATTTGCTTCCAACATCTTTGCTGTGCGTAGCTTCCCTTTTTAAAAACTGTGTTCCCAGCTGCAGCTAATGAAGGGAATCAGGGCCCTTTCCTCCCCTGTAAGCCATGCAACTGGCGTTGCTCCCTTCTCTGTTCCTCCCTGCATGCCCCAGGATGAAGAGGGGGTGGGCCTGGGTCTTCTTCTGAATTCCCTCTGCTTTGCTCTACCTCTTCCCTGCTCTGCCCAGCCAGACTGTGCTCTTCCCCAGTTTCTTCCACAGCCAATGGTGCCACAGTCCCTGTCACCTGTTTGGCCTCCCCTTCCAAATCAGATTCCAACAGGGGCATGACACCTAGTCTGAACATCTGGCTGACTGTGTGATGATCATCTTCATCATCATCAACAACAACAATAATCATGTATTATGTAAAAAAATACGACTTACCTGTATCCAAAAAGTCATGGGAACATAAAGTGGAAAAAGTTGTTGCAAATGAGAAGGTGGAGATCTTGTGGGATTTTCGAATCCAGATGGATCGTCATTTAGAACACAACACGCCAGATGCCACAGCTGTCGAAAACCGAAGCGTACAATTTATTGATATTGCTGTAACAGGAGACATGAGAGTCGAAGAAAAAGAACTGGAGAAAAATCACAAAATATCGCGACCTGGCCATCGAAACTATGCGTTTATGGGTGAAACATGTGACTGTGATACCCATTGTCATCAGAGTACTTGGTACCATGGCCAAGAGTTTTAGAAAATGCATCAAGAAGTTGCCGCTTCCTGCAATAACATCTTAAGAAAATATTTGGGTGATATCTAGGATGCTGGCAGCAACCTGTATCAACCATCAGAGCCAGTCAGTGGTATTTGTGATGCATTTTTAAATGTTCAGCTGACGGAGTTTCATGTTTAATAAATAAAAGTTAATAATAACTTTAATAAACCAGAACCATTACAGATAGTTCACAATTGTAACCAGGAATTGTTGCTAAGCAAGCAGGTTGTTAAGTGAGGCACTCATGAGTTTACCTTCTTTTTTTTTTGCCACGGTGGTTAAATGACTTCGCTTGTGGGAAGTCACAAAAGGGGATCTCATGACACCGAGACATTGCAACCATTATAAATGAATGCCAGTTTTCTATCATCTGAATTTTGACCTCGAAACTATGGGCACGCTGCAAAGGTTGACCAGTTGTAAGTCATTTTCTTATTGCTGTTGTAACTGACTTTGCACTAGTGGTTAAGGCATCAGGCTAGAAACCAGGAGGCTGAGTTCTAGTCTTAAGCATGAACGCTAAGTGGTGACTTTGCACCAGTCACCAGGAGATGGGGAATTCTATTCCTGCTTTAATGATGACATCTAGCTGGGTGACTTTGGGCCAATCACCAGGAGATGGGGAGTTATAGTTCTGCCTTGGGCATGAAAGCCAACTGGGTGACTTAAGGCCAGTCTGCCTCTGTCTCTATCCGTCTCCCCCTCCTTCTCCCTCCTTCTTTCCCTCCTTCCTCCCCTCTCTCAGCTCAAAACAATTCACAGGGTTGTTGGTGTGGGAAAAAATAGGAGGAGGAAGGAATATTAGGTATGTTTGCTGCTTTGAGTTATTTATAAAATTAATAAAAGAAAGGAAGGAAGGAGGGAAGAAAGAAAGACAGAAAGAGAGAAAGAAAGAAAGAAAGAAAAAAGAAAGAAAGAAAGAAAGAAAGAAAGAAAGAAAGAAAGAAAGAAAGAAAGAAAGGATTGCTAAACAAATATAACTCAGCGCATCATTAATGGTGGAAATAATGCTAGATTCTGTTACCCACAATTCAGGGATTCACGTTATCTGTGGATTTGGTTTGCTGTTCTGTTCAAAACAGGTCTTCAGCACATTTTCTACCCAAAATGGCCCCTGGAGGCTTTCATAAGTGCAGAAAGCGTCTTTTTTTTTCCTGAAGCCCCCATTATCTGCCTGTTTGTTATTTTTGTTTGTTAGCCTGGAATGGAACTATTGTGAATTATACTTCTTTTGTTATTGCTGTTTTCATCATGAAGGCAGAACCAGCTTTTCCCCTCCGCTCCCAATATCTTCGCTTTATGCAATTCTGTTTACTCCACAGTAAGTGAATAAAGGGAATTAAGTTCCAATGAAGCAGATGGAAAAAAAAGAAAATCTTCGTGTAATTTTGCTGTAGGCTGTCGTGTATACGTACCCCAAAGTTCCTTGGGTGTTCAAATTTAATTTTTAAATGTTTCTTTTTTTTAATGAAGCATTTGTAATAATACGACTGGGAATGTACAGCTTAAAAGTATCTTACTAAGGCAGCATGAATTGCCTGTTTATAAAAAAAACTCAAAATCTTCTTTCGTCTCTTTTTATAAAGCCTGAATTCTTTAATAAAGCAATGCATATAAGCATCACCTTGGCTGTCCCTAAATACATTTTAATTGAGGTGTTCTCGGATCATCAGATGTTGCGAAAGAACCAATATTACATTTATCTCTCCCGTCATCCACGGATTGAGAAAGTACCACAATCAAGGCAGGAATAAATCTGTTGTGTGATTGGAAAATAAGTATATTCTTGCTGCGAAGGATTTAGAATTCAGCAGCTGTCCATCAAATTAAAACAAAAGTGGGTACTATTTTCCATGTTTGAGAATTACAGTTAGCTGCAATGCTACCACAGCAGTATATTTCATTTTGTGTTTTATTTTGTGCCTTCTAATCAGTATTGACTCCTGGTGATGCTTGAGACTGGTCCTTGCAGTTTCCTTAGTGAGAATTTTATAACACGGAACACAGAATAACAAGGTTGGAAGAAGATCTTGGAGGTTTTTTTTATCTAGTCCAGGGGTCTCCAACCTTTTGGACCTCAGGGACCGCCAAATTCATAATTTTAAATTCCACGGACCACTAATATAAATCCAGCATGCAGCTCACTGAAGCGGCTGGACTCTCACTGAGGCACTTAGCTTGGCTGCCTGTTTCTGAAACCTTAAATACCCAAAGAGTCATTTGGACCCGTTCCCCACAGAAAACAAAACACGGGGATCTCTCATCTCTCTCTCCCCCACCCACTTTCTCTCTCTCTCTCTCTCTCCCCTCTCTCTTTCTCCCCCCCCCCCTCCCTCTTTCCCTCCTCTCTCTCCCCCACCCACTTTCTCTCTCTCTCTCTCTCTCATCTCTCTTTCCCTCCCCCACTCTCTTTCTCCCTCTCTCTCTCATCTCTCATCTCTCATGTCTCTCCCTCTTTCCCTCCCCTCTCTCTTTCTCCCTTCCCCCCTCCCTCTTTCCCTCCCTCTCTTTCTCCCTCTCTCTTTCTCCCTCTCTCTCTCATCTCTCATC
>NW_020769351.1:2122402-2155379 GCF_900518735.1 Pseudonaja textilis
GGGAGGGAGAGAAAGACTGAGAGAGAGAAAGACAGAGAGGAAGAGAGGGTGCATAAGAGGGAGAGAGACAGAGACAGAGAGGGAAAGTAAGACAGAGAGAGACAGAGAGAGACAGAAAGAGAGACAGAGAGATGGAGAGAGAAAATTTAGGACCTGCCTAGCTTGGCTAGTGATCTAAACAGATAGAGAGTTTCCATCTGACTTCTTGTCATTGAAATAAGAACCCATTTCATCTTTATCTTTGACGCGCACATGCAGCATCAAAGGTCAAAACAACCAGTGTGGTTGTATTAAAGGGTCCATCCCTGGACATTGAGAAGCTGAATCACTTTGGGTTTTGACACTAGAAAGACCAAAGAGACTGAAAATAACACCTGTTATGCGACTTTGCTTCTGTTTGGGATAAGGAGGGGAGAGGCAAACTCCGGGAGTTATCATACCACGTAATAATAACACAGAGTTGTAGTAGTTGTTGTATTGTCTGTTCACTCTTCACTGACCTGGCATGCCTGATAGGGCTGCTGCCTAGACAAATTTATCTACAATCCTTTTCTCCTCTCAAATCAAAAAGCAAAGGAAAAAGCGAAAGTAGTAGCATTTAGACTTATACGTGGTTGAGAGAGAGAGAGAGAGAGAGACAGAGACAGAGAGAGAGACAGAGAGACAGAGAGAATAGAAGAGGTCAGGCAAATAATGGATGCATTGTCTACCCCCCTCACCCCGAAAATCATAGGATGCTCTGGAGCAGAACATGTAGGCAGCAACGAGTCATTTGCTTGCAAAAAAAAAAAAGATATGTTGCCATTCGAGTGTTTGAGTACTGATGTGGAAAATTGTTCCGACGGTTGTGATATTGTGCTTGCCTTGATTAAGGCTTAAAAGCATGGTTAGCTTCAAAGGTGTTGCTTGTTCCAACTGGTGCTCGGCGTAGTCTGGGTTTATAATTGGCTAGTTATCATGGAATCCAGGTATGGCTAGGTGGGAAGGGTCCTGTGAGAGAGTCCGAACCTCTTCTCGGAGCAAGGATCCGAAGGAGAGCCTCCAACGATAGAGGGAAGAGAGAAGCGCTACTTCTCTGTGTGTAATTGGCTCACAACTGGACTGCCCTTCACTTCAAGATATTCCTCTTATTATTCTGCTGGAATCTGCTTTCCTGTCATTGTTCTGAAGGGGGGGAAGAGATCTTGGCTGCTTTTGGTGTGACGTCCTTTCAGGACCTTAAGTGGTGGGATTGTAACATTTCTTTCGCTTTTTAAGGGAAAAATGTTCTTGGATCTTTCATTCTCTCCTGATTGCATTCTGATCACCCTAGAACTGTCCAGAGGGTAATTTTGGTGTCTACGGAATGAACAATGCAGAATAAAATTGGACCTAACACTGTTAGTGATTCTAAAACTGTACCATTTATTAACGCTATCTCTACTTTTTAATTTTCACGGATCTAGCACGCTGTTAACTCATTTAATTTGCAATTAACTTATTATTCCAAAAATCTTTTCCACAAAAATGATTGCCGTTCTGGGAACATTTGATATTTCTATTATCCAAATACAGATAGTCTTCGGGTTATGACCACAAAATTTTCATTGCTAGGTGAGCCAATTATTAAGTGAGTTTCCCCCCCGCCCCCATTTTATGACATTTCTTGCCGCTGTGGTTAAGTGAATTACATATGCCAGAGTTGGTTTCGTTTAGGTTAATGCCAGCTTGTTGCTTCTAATAAATCTTTTGAGGTTTTTTTGAAGCTTGGCTCGAGGCTCATTCTTTAATTAGGGCAATCGCCGGAACCCTGAACACACTGCAGTTGTTAACTTAGTAACATAGTTGTTAAGTGAATCGGGCTTCCCCATTGGCTTTGCTTGTCAGATGATCACAAAAGAGGATCACGTGACCCAGGGACACAGCAATGGGTCATAAATCTAAGTCAGTAGCCAAGCATCTGGATTTTCTTCACGCGACCATGCGGGATGTTGCAACAGTCGTAAGGGTAAAACATAGTCCTAAGTAACTTTTTTTTCAGTGCCATTGTGACTTTGAGTGGTCACTAAATGAACTGTTGCAAGTTGGGGACTACCTGTATAGAACCATAGAGTTGGAAGGGAGCTAAGAGGTCATCAGGCTCAACCCCCTGGACAAGTAAATATGAGTCAGTTGACAAGAGTAGAAATTTTGATCACGTGACCAGGAGACGCTGTCAAGATCAACAGTTTTAAGTCATCTTTTTCACTGCCGTTGTAACTTTGAACCGTTACTAAATGAACTGCTGTAAGTCGAGGACTAACTTGTAATGAACCATGCATTTCACTCTCTTAAGTGGTCTACTTCCGTGATTATGAGCACTGGTTTTTAAATATTCAGCAATATCCACTCGGATTTATCTAACTAAGTCGCGTCTATATACACTAATAGTAACTTCCGAGGACAAAACTTGCTGGCAAGTAGCCAGTCAAATATCAGGAGTTGACTGAAGGGAACGTTTTATGATATTTTGTATTATGTCGTAAAATGTCACATGGTACTGTTTATGTCTTAAAAGTTTTTATAAAGTTTGCCGAATTTCAATTCCATGAGAGTCGTGGATCCTGGATTTCGGAAACATTCTGTAAATTAGCCCATTTGAAGGTACCTTGGTTCAAACATTAGTATCCTACAGTGCACCATTTTGCTGAGTAAACAGTTACACACAGACCAACAGGAGAATTTTAACAGCGTGTAAATATAGGGGAGTGGATTCTACAAAGCGTGTTTTCCAGAATTTAACAGGCCCTGTTGGTTTCAGTAGAATAACGCTTCCTTTAGAGAATGCAAACTTTTTATTCCTTCTTTTGGGTAGTGTCCAAGTCACCTTTGGAGAACTATTTAATAATGCTGACAGTCACAGATTTCAGTAAGACTTGTAAAGGGCAAAAATGGTTTTTGCCAATCCCTCCCTGAGATGTACAAACAAAAGTAATAAAACTTAAGGCTTTCCTTGTATGTAAAACTAAAACCATTAAGCACTGCGAAAGTTGAAAGATTTTTGGAGGCCAAAACAGTAGCAAGCACGAAGAAAAAAATACTTTAATGTGCGAAATGACAGACTAATAGCTTAATAATCAGACATTTCCCAAATTTGCCAGATTTCAATTGTCAAAACATTGTATCCATCCCAAAGTTAGTCTTCCTATCCTCTGAAGAGTGAAAAAGTTTTAAAATAAGTCTTTTTGAGCAAGGTTTTATTTATTTTTTTCTGAAGGAAATCCGCATTTGTAAAAAATATAATACAAATCCAGATGTAAAAATACAAGCAATTACTGTTGCCTCTCGCTAATATTTATGAAAACAACTTTTAAATTACAAATGCTCTTTTAAAAAAAAAAAAGAAAAAGCCCTCATTAGCTTAATATCAATAGACATTTTTGCCATTTGGGTTGTCATTGGATGTCATTAATGATCCCGTCAATTTATGCAGATCAAAGTTAATATTTGTTGAAGCAGAAATGGAAGAATAAGCATTTGCTTGCTAATTATGATGTTGGGTTTTTTTAATGGCTTGGAAAACCTTAATTATAAATGATCAGAGCTGATCTTCATAGAGTCGACTGGGGAAGGAAGGACTTTGAAAACGAATAGGGTTTTTTCCACCACTCTTACATAAATCACTCCCGGGTCGAATCTCTCCTTTCAAAAGGTGATGTTTTTTAATGAACTTTGAAACCCGAAAAAAAAAAAAAAGTGAATTCTGTCTGGCATTACTTGAAAGAAGATAAAGTTTTGGGATTTTTATTCTCATTCCTGTTTTTTTTTTTTTTTGAACAGCTCTGCAGGTGAATAAAAAATGTTTCTCAACTGTAGGTGGGGGAAGATACATTTGAACAATATGAATCGATAATGCAGTCCCTAGGTTTTAATTAGGGATCTATTCTAAGATTTTTTTTCCCACCCAAAGCTTCCTCTGATTCTGAAAACCACATTTATGAAAGCCAGTGTTGTGGTTAGCCGGAAGCAGGCGCGGACGGCTGAGGAGAGTGAGGATTCAGCTGAGGTGCCAGGACCATTCAGGAGTGGATTGCTGCCTTCAGAGATTGTGGGGGCTGGCAGCAGCAATGAGGAGGTTCCCGAGGAGCCTGTGCCAAGTGCGCGTGTGCGCAGGCTTGCTTGGAGGAAAGAGCAGTTACAACAGCATGGGCGACTCGGGAGTAAGGCTGCAGGGTAATGGCTCTTCCTTCAAGAAGATAAAAGCCAGCTATGAAATGAATGTACTTTGCAGAAGGCAAAGACGTTTTGAAACTCAGCCTCGTGGACATTCCAGTATCCTGAATTTGTAACTGAAGATTCTTATTTTGCAAATTTTTTCTTATCTTTTATCTTTTGGCAAGTCTTGCACAGTTTGGCAAGGCTTATGCTTATCACAGCTAATTATTTTGTAGAAGCATTAAAAGGTTTCTGTTCCCTTTGGATTGTGTTTGATTTGTTGGAAAGGGTGTGGCTCAGAACAGCTGGCAACACTTTTTCAGATTCTGGAAAGTGTTTTCGTTGGGGTTGGCCAGATCTGAAAAGGGAGAAAAAGGCTGAAAGCTGAATAAAACTGACAACCATAACATAATTGAGGCCGAATGTTCTGTTCCTAAGTGAGAGAGTTGTTATCAATTTTGCTCTGTTTTACAACCTTAAGTGAATCGCTGCAGTGGTTCAGTTAGTAACATAGTTGTTAAGTGAATCTGGCTTCCCCATCGTCTTTGTGTGTGAGAAGGTCCCGAAAGGAGTTCATGTGACCCTGGGGATAAATATGAGTCAGTTGGCAAGTGTTTGAATTTTGATCACGTGACCATAAATGTGAAAAATGGTCATAAGTCACTTTTTTCAGTGCTGTCATAACCTTGGATGGTCACTAAATGAATGGTTGTAAGTCAAGGACTCGTTCTGACCCAGCTTCCCAAACCCCACAAACCCACAGACGTGAACTCCAAAGATTCCTTTATTAGGAATGCCGGCAGTCCTGGCAAAAGGTTTATCTCGCAGGCTAATAAATCTGTCCAGCCAGAAGATGAGTAGTTGTCTTCCACATCTATTCATCTCCGCCTCCTGCCTTTTATCCCCAGAGCTAGGGTGGGCCTTCGCTAGCAGCGATAGCTCTTCCATCCCAAGGACCGGCCCATAGATTTCCACTGCTCTCCTCTCCTCTCCTCTCCTCTGCCTTCTGTGTGTCAGGCACTGGAGCCAGCTGTTCCTCCTCCTCATAAGCCATCTCCAGACATGGCTCTTCCGTCCCAAGGACTGGCCCACAGATTTCCACTGCTCTCCTCTCCTCTCCTCTGCCTTCTGTGTGTCAGGCACTGGAGCCAGCTGTTCCTTCTCTTCCTCATCAGCCACCTCCAGACCTGGGGGCTGTTGACTCTCCATCTGAGGGCTGATAGACAGCCCAGACTCCATCTCAATCCCTCTTCCTCCTTCTCTTTCTCCTCCTTCTCCTTCTCTTCCTCCTTCTCTTTCCCTCTCCTCTTTCTCCTCCTTCTTCCTTTTCCCTCTCCCTCCCCCCTTTCCTCTATTCCCTCTCCCCCCTCAGAGCTCCCAGGTGGTCCTGATGCTGATCCTGACTCCCACGCGGTCTCCTCCTCCTCTGATTTGGCTGCTGGATAGGCTGGCAGCCAATGGGCCACTACAGGACTACTTGTAAAACCAAAACCTCTGCACCATCGGAGTGGCATTTTTAGATCCCTGGGAAAATGAGGTAGGAATGTGAAGGATATTTTCTTTGCAAAGTGAAAAGGGCTATAAAGATCAGCATTCTTCCTGGGTTCTTGTCTCTCCCAGTTTTAATTGCTTGGCTTAAAAACACCCGAAAGTACCGCTTTTTGAACCCATGCATCTCGGTAATGATGTGGATTCCTGACATTCCATTTGCATTTTGTTGTCCACAGTAATAACGTGAATGGTAAGAAATGAGCAAAACATTTATTTAAGCTGCAAAGCCGTAGTTCGGTTCCTGTTTATTCGCTCTCGAAATTTTGACTCTGTCACCGATGGACTTTTCTGCTTGGTTTCATCCTTGTAGAGAAGGGGAATTCATCATCCAGCCCCGAAAGGTTTTGAAATAACAGCTGAGAGGTTAGGGGCAGGGGGCAGAGGCTGGCAATATTCAGCAAATAAGGCCTCTTAGACAAATAGACACACAGGTACAAGGGTAGGCTTCAAAAAAAATTTGCAAAGGGTTTTCTGCTCGGTTGCTGGGTGGGTGTGGCCATGATGGCTGATATACAAACCATGTTGTGTTTCAATATTAGATGGCCTAGACCAGTGTTAGTCAACCTGGTCCCTACCGCCCACAAGTGGGCGTTCCAGCTTTCATGGTGGGCGGTAAGGGTTTTGTCCCCTACTTTATAAATCACCATCACTGTGGAACCGGTGGGCGGTTAGAGAAACTTTTTACTACTAACAGAGATACAAAAGTGGGCGGTAGGTATAAAAAGGTTGACTACCCCTGGCCTAGACATTGATATTTGAACATAGATCTTGTTGACGTTTGTATTTTATTGTGTTTTATCCATCTAGGTGAAATGTTGATTCGCTACGAAACGATGTGATTGGGCTTAGTTTGGGGGGAAGAAAATAAAGGGAAAAAAATTGTGTTTCTGCTCACCAGCATCCACTGGTATTCATCTGGCTAGCGTCCTGTCAGTGTGTGAGATAGTTGAGGGCTGTTTGGAAACTGAAATAGTATTTGCTGTGTGAGCAAGAAGGAGACAGCAAGGAGCCCGGGCGTGGCTTAACTCAACTGTTCTTTACTAAAGCTGTTTGCTGCTCTGAAACTGAAACTCCTCTCCTCTGCTTGTGTTTTGTATTTGGAGCAGATTTCTTTCCAGGTGGGGAGGGGGAATAGAACTCCTTAGCATCAGAGCATATTATTATTATTATTATTATTATTATTATTATTATTAATAATAATAATAATAATAATAATAATAATAATAATAATAAAAATATAGGAAATACTAATAGCTCTGATGGTCATTTCTTAGTGTGAACCCTTAGAAGCCAAGAGGAATATACGTGACAAATTTCAAGTTTGTAAGCTTTACGGTTCTGGAGATTTTGTGATGATGCGTGAGCGATATTTCGCTTTTATATAGAGAGATAAACCGGTATTTCTCAGCCTTGGCAGTTTGAAGCGATGTGGGCTTCAACAGCATAGCTGGCTGGGGAATTCTGGGAGTTGAAGTCCACACATTTTCAAATCTGCCCAGGTTGAAAAACACTGATATACAAACCATGTTGTGCTTCAATGGTTAGATGGCCTCAACATTGGTATTTGAACATAGATCTTGTTGACATTTGTATGTTATTGTCCTTTATCCATCTAGGTGAAATGTTGAGAGATATATATACAGTATGTTGCAAGTCCATGTATGATATGCCATACACTAAATCAATAAATTCCCAGAAAAACACGCCAACATGCAACTTAGTCGGACGTGCCAAGGCACTTGGGGACAGTCCGCTTGAAATTAATATTTTGGTCTCGCAGTTTTCTCAGGGCTACATCCAGGGGTTCAAAAATTTTAGCAAAGGGTTTTCTAGCCGGTAGTTGGGTGGGTGTGGCCATGGTGGGCGTGGCCTAGTCGGCCTCCTGCACTACAGTGTGTGTGCGGGGTGTTTTTGCCCTCCCCAGGCTCCGGAGGCTTTTTTCGAGCCTCTGGGAGGGCGAAAACGGGCCCCCTGGGCTCCGGAGGCTCTCTGGAAGCCGGAAACAGGCCCATTTCTGGCCTTCTCGAACTTCCAGGGGGCCCATTTTTCACCCTCCCCGAGCCTCCGTGTGCGCCCAGCCCTTACCTGCATCCAAAATGGGCCGTGTAGGGGTTCCTGGGAGGGGCAGGGTGGGCAGGGCCAGGCAGGAGTGGGATTTACACAGAATCTTAGCTTAGGGACTCTCTCTACAAACCCCCAGCAGCCAAACCCCTGGCTTACGACCATAATTGAGCCCAGAATTTCTGATGCTAAGCAAAACAGTTGCTAAGTGAGGTTTGCTCCACTGCACAAACTTTCTTCGCACAGTTAAGTGAGTTGCTAAGCGAATAACCCGGTTGTTAAGTAAATCTGGATTCCCCGTTGACTTTGTCCGGCAGAAAGTCGCAAAAGGGGGTGACGTGACCTCCCAGGGCAGTGCAATGGCCATAAATACGAGTCAGTTGCAAAGCATCTGAATTCTGATCATGTGACCAAGGAGATGCTGCAATGATGGTAAATGTTAAAAAAAAACAAAAACCAGTCCCTTTTTTTTTTCCAGTGCTGTTGTAACTTGGAACGGCCACTAAATGAATGGTTTAAGCAAGTCAAGGACTAGCTGTAGAGACAAATTGAAGCAAATTGCCTCTTGAAAAAAAAGCACCTTTGGGACAACTGGGACCTGGATGGCTAAGAATCTCCATAGACATAAAGATAAAAAATAAAACTCTATTTTCTGCTTTATGTTAAAGCAAAATATATATGACTGTGGGAAATATATATGTCTGGGGGTCAATTTAAGTTGGATTGAGTTGGATAATATATGACTGGGGGTCAATTTGAGTTGGATTGAATTTGTTTGTTTGTTTTTTTCAATTTGTCCAGTACTTTGAATTTTTATTTCACCACATATTCCAGTTATGGTTTATTTTGATTTAAAAAAAAAATCTATAGAAATCTTAACAGGGCAGAGATCACTTAAGAAAGTTTCAGTTCTCTGGTTTCTCCAAGAACACAGTTTTCCCCCTGTACTTCAGTCAATCCGCCAAGCCTTGCATCCGCAATGTGATATTAAAAATCTTATAAATGAAATAAAACAGGATTTTTTGAGTTCTGCCGCAGTTTCAGAAGCTGAACGTCTGCACTGGTAGGAACTCTTAAGAGCTCAACTGCTCCCTGTGTGGAGAACAACGGTGGCCTTTACCCCTGAAAGTTGAATTTAATCTCTACTCCATCTAAAGGTTGTTGCCAATATAAAATTAAACAGTTACATTTAGATGACCCTGCTTTCTGATCAAGCTATTTCTCTATACAATTAAGAAAAACCCTCTATATGAACCTGTAGTCCCTATTTGGGGTAGAGCCGTGGGGAATGAGACTGGATGGAGCTGAGCGTTTTCTGGCCGGATGCCCTTCCTGACACCTACACAGAGTTCGCAGCAGATATTTTGTCTTTGCGCCCCGATAGAGAAACGTTTGTTGCTGCCTAGGCTTGAACTCTCAACCTTCCGAGTAGAGGCAAGCTTCTTTACCACTTGGTCACAACACCGCTCTCTGTTTCTATATACAATAGAATAATTAAAAAAATATATCAATTTTTATTTAAATCAAGAAGGGTTCGGACTTTGCCAAGTAGGCTGCTCTAATCACACACGGCAACCAAACAATGAATTCTACTTCGAAAAAGATTACATCATGATCTGCAACACATCATCACATCGTCCTACGTTTCCCCGAAAATAAGACCCTGCCTTATATATTTTTTGCCACCAAAAAAAAAGGCACCAGGTCTTATTTTCCAGGGATGTCATTCACTGATTCGCCTCATTTGCGCACGTTGCCTCCGGCCTCCTTTTCACTGTTGGAGGCCTTCAGGCACTACTTCTGTGGCCAGCAAAGCTTTTCTGAAGGATCGATCCAGAGCTTGCTTATCAGTTACAAAGGCCTCAGGAAAGCCTTGCCAGCCTTGCTGGCTGCAGAAGGAATGGGCCAACAAGGCAGGTTTTGGGGTGTGCAAGGCCTGGCTACACCTGTCCAAAGGTAAGTAGTAGGGTAGCTCCATTCTCCCCCCCACATCCCCACCCTAGATTAATTTTTATCCATCTACTCTGGAGTGGGTGGGATTTTAATTAGGGCTTATTTGGGGGTTAGGGCTTATATTTACACATATTGACTTATGACTATAATTGAGCCCCAAATTTAATGTTTATTAAATGAGTTTTGGCCCCATTTTACAACTTTCCTTGCCATGGTTGTTAAGTGAACCACAGCAGTGGATAAGTTAGTAATCCAGTTGTTAAGTGGACGTAGTTTCCCCGTTGACTTTGTCAGAGGGTGGCAAAAGGGAATCACATGACCTCGGGACACAGCAACCGTCATAAATATGAACCTGTTGCCAAGCATCTGAATTTGGATCACATGACCCTGGGGATGCTGCTAAAGTCATAAACAGTCATAAGTCACTTTTTTTGGTGCCGTTGTAACTTTGAATGATAACAGATAATCAGAATTGGAAGGGACCTTGTAGGTCATCTAGTCCAACTCCCTGCCCAAGCAGGAGACCCTACCACCATTTCTGACTGATGGCAGTCCAGTCCCTTCTTGAAAGCTTCCAGTGATGAAGCTCCCACAACTTCTGAAGGAAACTTCGGTTCCATGGGTTGATTGTTCTCCCAGTCAAAAAATTCCTCCTAATTTCCAGGTTGAATCTTACCTTGATCAGTTTCCATCTATTATTCCTTGTCTGGCCTTCGAGTGCTTTGGAAAATAGCTTGACCCCTTCCTCTCTGTGGCAGCCCTCAAATATTGGAAGATGCTCTCCTGTCTCCCCTGGTCCTTCTCTTCACTAGACTAGACATGCCCAGTTCCTGCAAGCGTTCATTGTATTTTTTAGTCTTAGGAAATATCGAATTGCTAACTAGAGCATACAAAACTTTTGCCAGATCAATACTCGAATACAGCTCATCAGTCTGAAATCCGCACTGCATATCAGACATTAATACAATTGAGCGAGTCCAGAAGTATTTCACGAAAAGAGTACTACACTCCTCTGCTCTCAACAGAATACCCTACACCACCAGACTTGAGATTTTGGGCTTGGACAACCTTGAACTATGCCGCTTACGGTTAGACTTAAGTATAGCACACAAAATTATCTGCTACAATGTCCTACCAGTGAATTACTACTTCAGCTTCAACCACAACAATACAAGAACACACAACAGATACAAACTCAATGTTAACCGCTCCAAACTTGATTGCAGAAAGTACGACTTCAGCAACAGCGTGGTCAATGCCTGGAATGTGCTACCTGACTCTGTTGTTACATCCTCAAACCCCCCACTCCTTTAACCTCAAACTAACCACTATTGACCTCACCCCATTCCTAAGAGGTCTGTAAGGGGCATGCATAAGTGCCTACTGTCCCTGTCCTATTGTCCCCATTTATTTGTACTTAATCATCCTGGTTGCTCTTATGGTCACTAAACGAACTATTGTAAGTAGAGGACTACCTTTATTTTCTAAATGGGCAATTTGTGAGATATTCCGAGGCAAAAAGAGAACATCCATCCATCTCTCTAATTTCTCTGTCTCCATCTCTGTCTCCGTTGTCTTTTCTATATCTCTATCAATTATCTCCCCCTCCCTCTCTCACATTCCCCCCCCTCCTCTCATTTTTTTTCTTTCTGCATTTACTGGTCAAATCAAGTTCATGCCACAGACTTTCAAGACGAATCTGCTGTTTATTTGAGGGCTTGCAGAACTCCAGAGAAAACCAAGATGGAGCTCTATTTTGAACACATTTTGTTGTAAAACATATTTATTCTTGGCCTCCTGCGTATTCTGCCTGGAAGTCATTCCAGCGATACTTGGATTATATACTCACATATTCAGCCTGTGCTTGTTCCTTTGCAAAAATGTGTTCTTTGACAAAAAAAAAAAATTGGTAGAAACTGCATCTCCTTGCTTTTCATCCTCCAGCTTTATGTTATTCCACCCTATGGACTCTTTCTTGAGTCAACAAAATAGTTTCCCAGTCTGCATTTGTCAAATCCCCCTCAGCTCAGTGATGGAACTGGTAACTTCTGTTTCCTTTGCTGTTTTAAGGTGAGACATGTTAAGGACAGTAATTGCTGGTTTCCCCTGGTTCCTTCAGTCCTGTGTCACCAGCTGGTGACCACCAATTTTTTAAAAAATACCCTTTTATGACCCTGTGCTTTGATTAAGGCTTCCTGAGACTGTAATTAAGCACACACATAGTTCAAACAACACTTGTTTTATTTCAACGCTGGGAATTACATTCATTCCCAGCCTGTAATGAGCCCCAAACAGTCCCTCAAGATAAGCACCCACACTTCTTCCAACAACTAAAGGGCCAAATTAACCGTAAAAATCCAACCGAAGTGCAAAGTCCACACAGAGCTTCAAGGTTTAATCCAAACAGAGCGAACAACTTTGCTTCCTGCAAAGGTTTCCTTACCTTTGCCTGTCCTTTATACCTTATGGGATATTGCTGCTTTGTTTCTTTGCCTCGCATGACTTCTTGCCTGGAAGCCGTTGTACTAACAGCATTTTGCTGAACTGCTTGCAGTCAGAGGCTGCAGGAGGTGTGTGTTAGTGCTTTGTTCTGGGACTTTCCATAAACATAGGAACGTTTGGGGGAAAGTTGGAGCAATAAAGGGGAGTTCGAACTATCAGCTTGCTGTGTTGCCTCCATGCCTTGCCCCAGGTCATCACAGGTTTCTGTTTCTTCCTCCCAGCAGCTTTCTCTTCCCCCCGCCCCCCCATAGTCTATGGCAGGCTGGAGCTCAGGATGACAATTGTGACATCTCCAGCCTTACTATTCAATGTTCTATGTTCTATATCTTGCAAGTCCGAAAATACAAATCTCCTTCCCCTTTTTTTAAACCACTAAATAAGTTAACAAGGTTCCTTGCTCAGTTTCTTCCTTAGTTTACTTTATTGTGATTGCACCTCGTACAACGAAATCAAACACCATCTTCAGTGTACATTATGACTATGAAAATAAACACAAACACACATCCTTCACATTCTGTACATTGAATTGAAAACCCCTGATATTGCATTAATATTGCACTGTACAGTAGAATTCAACAGAGCTACTGCCCTGGGACAGAAGCTGTTTTTCGGCCTATTTGTCTTTGTTTTTATTGTCCTGTACCATCTGACAGATGGCAATAGTTCAAAAAAAGGGGATGCCCAGGATGAGATGGATCTTTGAGAACATTTTGAACTTTCTTGAAGCAGCAGGAGCTATAAAGCTCTTCCAAAGAGGGGAGAGGGCAACCCATGATCCTCTGGGCAATGACGTTAACCCTCTGGAGTGCTTTCCCGTCTGCCACTGTGCAATTGGCAAACCCTACAGAGGTGCAGTAAGTTAAGATACTCTCTATGATGCAGCGGTAGAAGGTCACCAGCAGTTTTTCATTCAGTTGTTGTTTTCTGTGAAGTCTCAGGTAGTAGAATCTCTGCTGGGCCCTTTTGACCAGGGCTGCAATGTGGGCACCCCAGGTCAGGTCCTCTTTTAGGGTAACACCCAGAAACTTAAAACTGGCCACTTGCTCCCCTCGGTCTCCATTGATAAGCAAGGGCTGGAGGTCTGATCTGTTCCTTCTATAGTCCACTATAGGCTCCTTGGTCTTATTGGTGTTGAGGACCAAGTTGTTGTCTCCACACCACGAAAGCAACCATTGGTCCACCTCATCTCGGTAGGTAGACTCCTCTATCCTGAAGATGAGTCCCACCACTGTTGTATTATCTGTATCAACTTCTTCTAGGTGAAGGAAGGAGTACTCTTCCCACCATTTCGTAACTACAGAGAGAATGAGTGAAAAAGGATAGAGAGGTTCTAGAGAATATGAAGTCTGCAGGAGGAAAAAAGAAACATCTGTTGGAAGGCAGGACTGACTTAACAATTGCAGTGATTTGCTTAACAACCATGGCAATGAAGGCCATAAAATGGGGCAAAGCTCATTAAATAGCTGCCTTGTTTAGCAGCAGAAATTTTGGGTTTAGTTGTGCTCGGAAGTCGAGGGCTACCTCTGTGTTCTGTCCTCACTACATGCTAGTCTGTATGCAGCTTGACATGCAGCTAAACCCACCTACCCTCCAATAAAATGGACCATGTGTGTAGATCTGGATGCTTTATTGAAAGAACAGGATATGGTAAACTGGGGAAAATAGGGATACATACAATGAGAAGCAAATACTGGGTTACTGCTCAACATAACAATTAATAAATACAAGCAATTTAAATCTCACCAGCGATGCTCTGTGTGTGGGATATGAGTTTGTCCTTGGATGACCATATGCCACAAATTAAGACGGATTCTTCTTTGTGCTTCTGCCTTCTTCAAATGCTAAAGGAAACGGAGTCTGGCTTCCCAGCATGCACTTGCTTTGAGAGTGCTGGCTGATGGGTAAATGGGTTTGGGTCAGCTTCAAACAATATACTTGGTATTTGTCTCTCCAAACACTAGATGGGGCTAGAGAGCAACAACAGTATATAAAGATAATATGTTGGGGCACATTTGTCCTTCCGACCAGTAGATGGGGCTAGAGAGTTACAACAGTATATAAAAGTTATATGCTGGGGCATAACACTCTGTTAAGTGTGTTCGACACCTTGGGGTATTTATAAATATAATAAAGAGGGAATATAAATAAATATTAATTAATTTATAAATCACTATCAAAAGTACACCACCACCTGAAACCTTGAAAATAGACAATCTTTAAAGTGCTGCCTATGACTGAGCCAGAATTCCTGAATTCTGTTTCCTGATTTTCATCAACTGGAAGACCAGTCTTTTTAAGTGATCTATTTCAGCCTTAAGACCTCATCATAAAAATGGGGAAACTGCAACAATTTATCTTGGAGAAAAGGCAGGAACAAGAACCAGCGAAACCTCTTGGATATTGAAAAGAAAACAGTGCCATAAATTATTAGACATTCTTTTAAAATAGACTTATATTAAACATGGGCCCGGGAAAAAAAAAAAACATTGCAAAATTTCTTGATCGCTGCCAGATATTTACTTTCCCAACTCTAGGCAGGCATATATTTCAACACACAATGCATGTAATAAAACTTTGATAGCCAATCCTGAACTGGCGCACCTCCGTATCATATCAAATGATGATTTTTTTTAAAAAAAACGTGTGAATGAATTATAATAAAAGCTAGGAAATGCTTGATAATGAGCTATCGGTGCTTGCAAGGGGATGTGTACCCCACTCCCTTGGCAGCATGGGATCTGCAGCTTCCTTCCAATTAAATCAGAATAAAGATGACTTTAATAATTGAAATAAAAAAAATGGCTGCAATCATCCAAGGCTGCCCATTTTTGAAGCTTTTACCACCAGGCTGAAACGTCTTACGTTAAGAGATCGTGGAGTAAGATCACTCAGCCTCCGCTCTCCTTTTCCAAAAACACATCCAATGGACTGAGATTAAACTCATTTTACCATCCAAAATATTTTAAACTAAGTTTTGGCTTGGCCTTGCTTCTCTTTTATTTATTTGCTTTATTGTATATATAATTGTGAAGGTGCTCGCCTCGCCCCAAAAGGTTGAGAGTTCAATTCTAGGCGTTGACAGATCTCCCCAAGGGCACAAGGAAAAAATATCTGCTGTGAACTCCACGTAGGTGTCAGGAAGGGCATCCGGCTAGTAAACACGCAATTCCATCCTTTCGCCCTGACTCTGTCCCAAATTAAGGGATTAGAAGGTCATAAAAAGGGAATTTTATGATATATAATTTATAAACTGCCCAGCTCCCAAGACTTTCCTTCCCTTCTTTCTCTTTCTTTGTTTCTCTTTTCCTTCCCTTCTTCCTTTCCTTTCCTCTCCTCCCCTTCCTTTCCTCTTTGCTTCTCTTCTTTCTCTTTCTCCTTTCCTTTCCCTTCTTTCTCATTTCCCTTCCCTTCTTTCCCTTCCCTTTCCTTCCGTTTCCCTCCCTGTTCCGTCCCTTCCCTTCCCCATCCCTTCTTTCTCTTTCCCTCTCCCTCTCCCTTCCCCTTCTCTTTCCTTTCTTTTTTGCTTCCCTCCTTTCTCCTTTTCCTTCCCTTCTTTCTCCTTCCCTTCCCCATCCCTTCTTTCTCTTTCCCTCTCCCTTCCCCTTCGCATCCCTTCTTCCTCTTTCCCTCTCCCTTCTCCTTCTCTTTCCTTTCCTTTTTTGCTTCACTTCTTTCTCTTTTCTGTTCTTTCTCCTTTCCCTTCCCTTCTTTCTCCTTCCCTTCCCCACCCCTTCTTTCTCTTTCCCTCTCCCTTCCCCTTCTCTTTCCTTTCCTTTTTTGCTTCACTTCTTTCTCTTTTCTGTTCTTTCTCCTTTCCCTTCCCTTCTTTCTCCTTCCCTTCCCCATCCCTTCTTTCTCTTCCCCTCTCCCTTCCCCTTCTCTTTCCTTTCCTTTTTTGCTTCACTTCTTTCTTTTTTCTGCTCTTTCTCCTTTCCCTTACCTTCTTTTTCCCTTCTTTCCTCTTCCCTTCCCCTTCCCATCCTTTCTTCCTCTTTCCCTCTCCCTTCCCCTCCCCATCCCTTCTTTCCTCCCCCTCTCCCTTCCCACCTCGAGCCGCAGAACCCAACTTCCAAGTCCTCCCGTATCTCTGCCTACGTGCCATCTCCAAAGAGACCCCTGGCCCAGTCGGTTGCTTGCCAGCCATCCGGTTAAGATTCAGCCTGGTACTTGCCCCCCTCCCCCCCCAAAGGGAACGACTGACCTAGAATGCCAGCGGGGTAGCCTGCAACATGACTTTTCTCCTTGATTGGCAGTGATTCTGGGCGTGGTTGATGGAGGCAGAACATGTAGGGAGGACATTTTCATTAACTCACATGCAGCAACAGGATGCGCTCTCCCTTTGTGCGTTGTCCGGTTTGTTTGTTGTTGTTGTTTTTTAAAACCGAGCCTCGTGTATCTGTTAATAATCTACTGATTAACCGATTTATATTTGGGCACAAAAGTTGCTATCCCAGCAGGGGACGTAATTGGCTGCATTTACAAGCCCTTGACCCTCTCGATGCAGATGGCAATTCCACGATGCCAAGCAGATGCCGCAAACGGCCTCTGGGGAGCCTGGCAACTGCTGCTCCGTGGGGCTCCCTAATTAAATTTGAACACCCCTGCTGAGAATTGGAGGCTACCTGGAATAATTTTCGGTGCTGCTCGGCTTGCTTTTCAGGGCTGTCTTGGAGGCTGTATTGAAAATGAAGTTTCTGCTTCGATGTTTGCAGACAGGCCCATGCCAGGAGCGGCTGAGGAAGACAAATGGCTTGGTCCTTTGGGAGAGGAGGGAAGCTTGGGGGAGCCCATGCGATTAAATAAATTCAGATACAATCATAGGTTCACAGAGTTGGAAGGGACATTGGTAGGTCATCTAGTCCAACCCCCCTGCCCAAGCAGGAGACCCTGCACTATTTCTGACAGATGGCAGTCCAGTCTCTTCTTGAAATCCTCCAGGGATGAAACTCCGGCATCCTCTGAAGGCAACTTCTGTTCCTTGGGTTCATTGCTCTCCCTGTCAGGAAATTCCTCCTTATTTCCAGGTTGAATCTCTCCTTCATCAGTGTCTATCCATTATTCCTTGTCTGGCCTTCAGATGCTTTGGAAAATAGCTTGACCCCCTTCCTCCTCTCTGGGGCAGCCCCTCAAGTATTGGAAGACTGCTATCCTGTCTCCCCTGGTCCTTCCCTTCCCTAGACTAGCCATGTCCAGTTCCTGCAACAGTTCTTCATATCTTTTAGCCTCCAGTCCCCTAATCATCTTGGTTTTTTGGTTAGATTGACAGACCTTGTAGGTTAACTAATCCAACCCCCTGCCCAAGCAGGAGACCCTACACCATTTCTGACAGATGGCAGTCCAGTCTCTTCTTGAAATCTCCAGTGATGAAGCTTCTACCACTTCTGTTCCATTGGTTGATGGTTCTCAATGTCAGAAAATGTCTCCTTATTTCCAGGTTGAATCTCTCCTTGATCAGTTTCCATCTATTGTTCCTTGTCTGGCTGCCACCTCGTGACTGATCTGGCTGACCTTCACTGCCCTACATGTTCTTGGATCAGGTGCAGAAGGCAGTTCCTCCTCCTCCTCACTGACCGGTTGCAGCGGTGTGCTTTCCCCACTTGAAGTCTCGGGGCTGTCCTGCTGCAGCTGCGGTTTAGCCAAATCGTTCTCAGGTGGCTGCTCAGAGCCATTGACCTAGTCCCTTCCTGATGTTTCTGGGACTGGCTCATCTACCTCCGAAGTGACATCTGGAGATGTATCTGGGGAAGCATCCAGGGCAGACACCTCAGGTTGTAATTTTGAATAAATGATTGTAAGTTTTTACTCACCTGTTTAGGTGATGTGAACTAGGGAAGGGCTTGTCTGAGGTGTTTTCACAACTTATTTTTTGGGCCCTGGATCAATCCACGTTTATCTGAATGTTGCCTTGGTAGCAGCTCTTCTTCCAGTCCTATGGTCTTTATACAAATCTTGTCCTCATATGTATCTATTTCTTACATTGTTGCTGATGTCCTCCTCCTCCTCCTCCTCCTCCTCCTGCAATAATATTTTTACTGTCTTTTGCCTGTATCTAGTACTGAAAATATATAAGCTTCTCTTTATTGAGAATCGCATCAAGCCGTTGTTTTTGAATGGTTAATTTCTTGCATATTTGATTGCAATTTTGAAATGTTACACACAGTCTTCCAAGTGTAATTGTACTCTAAAAGAAAGTAAATATCGGGTAATAAGAAGTGAATTTAACTAAGAGATTGAAAGAGAGAGAAAAATAGTGTAATTGAAAGTTGTGCAGGGAGTTGCCGTATAAAGTTCATCCAATTTACGCCAGATTTCTTTTCTCTCCCACTCTCCCATGGCGAGGGAAGCTTTTTTTTTTATTTATACGAGGTTGGATGTTTGGAGTAATTTTACACAACATTGTGGCTTGCTTGGTTGTTATTTTTCCAATTTTGCTTTGCTTTCAATATTTCCCCATATCTGCGGATGTCTCTAGCCCCTTTGTATTTGAAACCAAGAGAGGGGAATTGTGTATTTCGCTCTGACTGAAATAATCTCGGTTCCCGTATTTCATGAAATGATTGAACATCAGATATTCTGATTTAAATTACAGGCTCGGGAATACTTGAGTCGCATGAATTAATTAGCATTAAAAGCCAGAGTTGAAAATAAAGCATTATACCTCTTATCCCATCCAGACTTTGCTTATGCCCAAAATCTCCCCTGGTGTTTGGGGACAGGAAAAACCCATGTCTCTGGTAGCTGAACCGCTCAGGAGTAGTTGCTCGAAGTATTTAGGTATTGATCTAAGAGTGGTGTAGATTAATAATAATATAAAATCTTTTCTTTGTGTTCACTTCGGAAATCTTTAAATATCTAAACTTTGATTTATCATGCAAATCCCCTCTTTAAAGATCGGAAGATTTGAGTCCTGATATTAACCAGACTCCACCATATTTATTCTAATAGCATTAGAGACGCTCCAGCAAGTATTCTCACCCAATTTGAGGCAGGGGCGTTCTCAGGTCTGGAAAATGTCTAGTACAATCCCCTGCCCAAGCAAGGGACCCTACACCAGTGATGGCTAACCTTTTTGGGCTCCTGTGCCAAAAATTGTGCATGCGCTTGCACTCTCGCACTCATGTGCCAGCACCCAGAAGGCAACGCACCACCCCACGTCCCCTACACATGCGCACATGATCCCCCCCCTTACCTTCACTGCGCCTCAAGCTGATTTTCGGCCAGTTTGAAGCCTTTTTCGGCCTCCCAAAGGCTTGAGGGAGGCTTCTGCAGGCTTTGCAGGCCGAAAACTAGCCCCGTTCATCACTCCCGGTATTTTCAGAAAATACCTTTGGGAGGCTGAAAAAGGCCCGAAACCGGCTGAAAATCAGCTGTGAGGTGCACGCATGCCCAGTGAGGTAAGTTTGCCTGCAGCTTGCATGCTGGCACAAATGGCTCTGCGTGCCACCTGTGGAACGCGTGCCATAGGTTCACCATCATGGCCCTACACCATTTCTGACACATGGCAGTCCAGTCTCTTCTTGAAAGTCTCCAGTGATGAAGCTCCCACAACTTCTGAAGGTTTTCCACTGATTAATTGTTCTCCCGGTCAGGAAATTTCTCCTTATTTCCAAGATGAATCTCTCCTTGTTCAGTGTCCATCCATTATTCCTTGACTGGTCTTTGGGTGCCTTTGAAAATAGCTTGACCCCCTCCTCTCTGGGGCAGCCCCTCCAATATTGGAAGACCGCTATCATGTCTCCCCTGGTCTTTCTCTTCCCTAGACTAGCCAGACCCAGTTCCTGCAACCGTTCTTCGTATGTTTTAGCCTCCAGTCCCCTCATCATCCTGGTTGTTCTTCTCTGCACCCTTTCTAGAGTCTCAACCTCTTTTTTATAGTGTGGTGACCAAAACTGGATGCAGTACTCTAGGTGTGGCCTTACTAAGGCTTTATAGAGTGGTCTGCTTAACTGACATCCCCTCATCACCACCCCAAAATAGTAAAATTGGGTTGGTCGCTTGATGATTTGCTTTATCACCATCACGACTTAGGATTGTCATTGCCAGGGTCAATTATGGTTGTAAGTCAAGGATTACTGGTCCCTTCCTGTTTTGGAATAGATTTGGTTTTGTCCATTTGGTTTTGTCTTTTTGCATCTCTTCTATTCCTGAGGTTATGCCAGTTGTGGGACTTGAAGAAGATCAACATAGTCTCTTCGCTGACATTTACTCAAGGCAATCAAATTAATTTTGATCTCAAAACTCTAAGTAGATTGTATCCAGGTTACCGTACTACTACAACAGATCGACAGCCTGTCAATTGCCTTTGGCTGGACAATTTGTTCCTTTATTTCCTTTAAAAAGCTCAGATTCGGAGCGCGCATCTGACCCGCCTCCCTTCCATTCCCCTGTCCTCTGGAACGTAATCTAAAAACAAGCACAAGTATAGAATTAGTTGTTGCTGTGCCGTGACTGGCAGTTCAAATACCCAAACAATAGGAGTGCTGAATTGCAGGGATGGCTGAAAAGAAAGATGGTGTTGAAATAATATGGTGCTTGAAAGAAACTTGAAAGAAACGCAAAGCCGATCTGCTTTGTATGTATTTGTACAGTTTTTTTTCTTGAATTCTTGACAAGAAACGTGATGTTTGAAACTGGTGTTCATTCGATATATATTGTATCTGTCTGTCCGTCTGTATCTATCTGTCTATCCATCCATCTATCCATCGTCTGTCTGTCTAGCTAGCTAGCTATCCCATTAACCTATCCATCAACTATCATCAATTTTCTGTCTGTCTGTCTGTCTCTCTTTGTAATTTATCAATCCTATCAAGTATTATCTATCTATCCATCCATCCATATCACATTTCTATCATTTATCTGTCAATCATGTCCATCTGTCCGTCCATCCATCCATCCATCCATCTACCCTACCTCCTTATTTCCAGGTTGAATCTCTCCATGTTCATCTATTATTCCTTGTCTGGCCTTGGAAAATAGCTTGACCATCTCCTCTCTCTTTGGCAGCCCCCGAAATATTGAGGGTTGGAAATATCTCTGCCATTAAAGTGACCCGGTCCTGGGTAGAATGGTATGAATTTATATTTTTAAAGATTTAAAAATATTAAATTAATATTTCCCCCTTTTCTACTTCTTACAATTCTGACATGAGATGAGACAAGTGTAACTTAGAATGGTTTTAAGTCAAGGACTACCTATATGATCTAGAATGACCGTCTGTTTTTCTTACAATCGAGTCCTGCTTTGCAAATTCTGTCTTTTTTCCTGTGCCCATTTTTTTCATCTCCAGATGAGCACGGAGCTCAAAAGTTTCATTCCTTCATTTTGCCCACCTGCTCAGGTTTTTATGAAAACAACCCAGTTCTTATCTGCCGAATAGGATAGAATCGGATAGATTCAAGCCCTCTGGAGTGTTCTCACTTCTTTGTTGCTTTGCTGGTTCTCCAACAAATTTCATAACGGCATCAAGAGGGACCCAAGCAGTTCGCTGAATTAATTTCTTGGAGGCAGTTCCACAGGGCTCGGAGAAAATACGATGGTTTTTCCTGCTTTTTTTTTTTTAAAGCACCGTGTACTTCCTGTCCCTGGTGAACATCCAGTGAGTAAAAACTAATATTACTACAACATTGAGGCATTGCATTTGGCAGTGCTCAAAAGAGGGGTCATAAAAGCAATCATGGAAAAATGGATTTCCGAGGGAAAAGGCTGTCAGGAGAACATGTGGAGCATATGTTGCGCATTCGGTGAGCAAGGCAGTCCATGCCCAGATGGAATGGAAAGCAAGTGAGAATCTCCCCTAAGTTCTCATGAAGTCCACCACATAAAAAGGAAATAAGGCGGACGTGCTTTGAAATAATTAATCAGAAACACGATTTGGGGATACGTTGCAAAAAAACAAACAACAACCCCACTCTTGGAAATAGGATTTGTTCAACTGAACGAATTTCACTCTCCCCTTATGCGCTGGTCTGTTTCCGTTACACGCAGCAAGGAATGTTGAACAGTTTCTTGCATTCGGAATCTGTAGTTTGAAGTCTCAACAGTCTGATCCTTGAGTCTCAAAGGTATTTTTTCAAAAGGCAACTGGACTGAGTTGTTGTTTTTTTTTTCCACGAGGAAGATGTTTCGCTTCTCATCCAAGAAGCTTCATTGGTTCTGGCGGGATGGTGGGGGAGATAGAAGAATTAGTTCTGGCAATGTTCATGTGGATAGAGATCGGCTGGTTTGAAAGAGGGGTTGCTTTTGTGGTGTGGAGACAATAACTTGGTCCTCAACACCAGTAAGACCAAGGAGTGAATTATAGAAGGAAGAGATCAGACATCCAGTCCTTGCTTATCCATGGAGACCGAGTGGAGCAAGAGGCCAGTTTTAAGTTTCTGGGTGTTACCCTAAAAGAGGATCTGACCTGGGGGGCTCACATTGCAGCCCCTGTCAAAGGGGCCCAGCAGAGATTCTACTACCCGAGGCTTCTCGGAAAACAACAACTGAATGAGAAACTGCTGGTGACCTTCTACCGCTGCACCAGAGAGAGTATTTTAGTATTTTTTTTTAGTATTTATTCGATTTGTCAATCGCTTACAAGATACAGGTATAAGAATAAACATAGTTTTGAGTACATGAGATAGATACTTATAAGAAAAAGAAACAATAGGACAGGGACGGTAGGCACGTTGGTGCGCTTATGCACGCCCCCTACAGGCCTCTTAGGAAGGGGGTGAGGTCAATAGTAGATAGTCCAAGGTTAAAGTTTTTGGGGTTTGGGGAAGAAACCACAGAGTCAGGTAGAGGATTCCAGACATTGACCACTCTGTTGCTGAAGTCATATTTTCTGCAGTCAAGTTTGGTGCGGTTAACCTTGAGTTTGCATCTATTGTGTGCTCTTGTGTTGTTATGATTGAAGCTGAAGTATTCATCATCTTAACTTACTGCACCTGTGTATGGTTTGCCAATTGCACAGGGGCAGATAGGACAGCACTCCGTCATAGCCCAGAAGATCATGGGTTGCCCTCTCCCCTCTTTGGAAGAGCTTTCTAGTTTCTGCTGCCTTAAGGAAGTTCAAAATATCCTCAAAGATCCATCTCATCCTGGGCATGCCCCTTTTTTGAACTATTACCATCTGGCAGACGGTGCAGGATAATAATAATAAAAACAAGGAGAAATAGGCTGAAAAACAGCTTCTATCCCAGGGCAGTAGCTCTTTTGAATTCTGCTGTATAGTGCAATATGAATGCAATATCAGGGGGTTTTCAATTCCATGTATTGACTGTGAAGGATGTGTGTCTGTGTTTGTATTCATGGTCATGATGTGCACTGAAGATGGTGTTTGATTTCATTGTACGAGGTGCAATGACAATAAACTAAACTAAAAGAGGCCATTTGTGTTAAAATTGAGCAGCCCTCTCTCAACAGAGGGGGAGGGATGGGACCCTACCTCCCTACTCTCCCATCTACAGTGCAGTTCTTTGAGCAGTTCCAATAAGGTTCCACCCCTATTTGCACCCTGATACAGATAATCCTCAGGGCACAAGAGCTCTCAGGGAGAGTGCTAATGACCAGATGACTGGGAAAAAAAAATATGATTCTTCCAACCCCCTTCCCATCCTGTCAGAACTAATTGTTCCATTGCCCCCACCGTCTTGCCAGAAGCAATGAAGCTTCTTGGATGAGAAGTGAAATGTCTTCAGGCAAAACAAGAACGTCCAGTTTGTCAGAGTATATTCATGAACTGGAATAGAGCATGCTAACAAGGTCAGCCAATGAATAGGCATAGCAACTAAATCAGCTAATGAGGACAGTTTGGAAACTGAAACTAGAAGTAGCCTAGGCGTGGCTCTATGTTAAGCTCTGCAACTCTGCAGTTATGTTGAGCGCTGAGTCTGTCTATTGAAAATGAAACGACTTCTCTCCTCTGTTATGTATAATGCTTGCCTGCTGAACTAAAGTGAAACTAGAAATTCTCTCTGCTACTGAAGTGACTTGCAACATGTTTCTGTCTGAGTTTGTTCCATGTTGGAGAAATATACAACTGGTTTGTAAAATTTACTTATTATGTTTATAAAGGTGTTAAATGAAGCATCGGCCATCTGTGTTTATTTTCCTGGAGCTGCAAAGCTCTGACTATAGTTGCACCTTTCAGACAATTATGACAATCCATAGACATTGATTTTGGGATGTTTCTCCTCTATGCCTTGCCAGATTTTTTTACTTTAGATTTAATTGAGCAAAAACATGGCCTGGAGGCTGATTACAGTTGACAATTTAAGACTCGTCTTCCCCAGTTCTGCCCTTCTCCAAATTTGTGGTCTGGTACCCTGGAATTCCCAAACAGGTGTATTTTCTTAGAACTTTTGTTTCTTAATCTCTCTGACTCTTCCTTATTTTGTTGAGTTGTACCTGCAATTGTCTCATTGCAGCTTCCAAAGAACATCTTTTGGGTCATGGTTCTTTCTTCTGCGTATCCATGAAGGCATTGAACTTGGCCAATCCTTAGCTACGAGGGATTCAGAGCATATTGAGGTAAGATGGCTGAAATTCAAGTTTGCTTCAACTGACTTTCTTTAGTTGAATGAAGTCTCTCTGGTTTTAAATAGGCGCTACTATAGAAAATTAAGGAACACCGATTTCTTCCTTGATGTGTTAACAAGCAAAGGAATGAAATATTGGTTCTCCTGTTCAGTTGAAGGTTAATATGGATGCTAACTGAACGATATTTCTGTGAATGGCAGTTACCTTTGAAAGGAAGTTATTTATGGGTTACATGTAACAGCAGGTTGTCAATTCCCTGAGTAAAGATAGTGTCAGGATTCTGGCACTTAACCTCATTTAAATCATGAATCTCAAGCCAAACTTCCAAAACTTCAAAAGGATTGATGGGGATTTAACATGTCTGGCACTGCCTGGGTGCAGCCGACTCTGAGATACATAATTCACTTGTCACCCTTGACCCTGGTTTCCCCCCCACCCCTTGGGTGTATCATAATTCATATTCTCCAATGGGACACATCCATAGCACAGAGTCATCAATCATGCTCTCCAGTTAGAATTTTGCGTGGCAGAAACTTCAGTCACCTAGTTACTATCTTTGAAAACATTTATGGAATGCACTTTTGATTTCTAAGCTGCTGCACTGTTCCCCCCTCCCTTTCTGTTGGCAACTCTAAAAAGACCATAGAAATATTTTGAGTTGACAGTTGCTTCTTTTCAACTTCTTAAGGTAGCTTACAGTCCTAGGACTTCTGGTTGGCTTCCCATCCTTATAGTAGCCAAATCCATCCTTGTTTAGCTTCAGCTTTTCGAAGTCAGGCAAGTTCGGTCTGGTCCAGCCTACCAACTGGAGCCCAGAATCATAACAGATTCCCGGAATTAAATTGATTTTAATTCCGTGCAAATGGAAGTAAGTGAGATGAAATTTAATCAATTTTAAATGCATTTTAAATCAAATTTAACTTTTGTCTTCTCACCGTCTACTTTGTTGCTTCCGTGCATTTCATTTCATTATTTCATTTCATTTCATTATTTATATCCATTTCTGCATCTCATTTTTGACCCACTTTCACAAAGCTGGCATAGTTAACTAACTTCTGTTCCAATTATCATTTGTTACTCAATGGTATGAAAATGGTCATGGGCTTCCTTGGGGCCTCCAATCCACCAGCGATGCTGGCCTGTCCTAGCTGGACCTTCAGCAAAAAAAAAATTATGGGATGCAGGTTTCATCAGGAATCAGACAAAATAATAGGAATGGAAATGCCGGAACCTGGAAGAGCAGCTCCCTGGTGCACATGCGCACACTGGGAAGCTGAGCTTCTGGTTTCTGGCATGCTGGCCACCTGGCCTTCCAGTTTCTGGTGCTCCCGCACACGTGAAGACCGGCTGGCTGGTGCACCGGAAACCATAAGCTTAGCTTCCCAGCATGTGCACCAGAACCCGGAACAGCAACAAGAAACAGCTGGCAGGAATGGATAGTTGGCTCTGTGTGCCACTTCTGGCACACGTGCCATAGGTTTGCTATCACCGCCCACTCCAGACAAACGACCTAAGTGCTAGAGCCCACTGAAAATACATAGCCAAAAAGGCGTTAAGAGTTGTTAACCTAATCTTATGTAGCCTTTTCTCTGGTAATATTATACTAATAACTAGAGCATACAAAACATTTGCTAGACCAATACTTGAATACAGCTCATCAGTCTGGAACCCACATTACGTATCAGATATTAGCACAGTTGAGACTCAAGTCCAGAAATATTTCACAAGAAGAATTCTCCACTCCTCTACTCGTTGCAGAATACCTTATGCCACCAGACCCAAAATTCTAGACCTAGAAAACCTTGAATTACACCGTTTTCGGTCCGATCTAAGTATAGTATATAAAATCATACATTGCAATGTCCTACCTGTCAATGAATACTTCAGCTTCAACCATAACAACACAAGAGCACACAATAGATACAAACTCAAGGTAAACCGCACCAAACTTGATTGCAGGAAATACGACTTCAGCAACAGGGTGGTCAATGTCTGGAATACTCTTCCTGACTCTGTGGTTTCTTCCCCAAACCCCAAAAACTTTAACCTTAGACTGTCTACTATTGACCTCACCCCTTTCCTAAGAGGTCTATAGGGGGCGTGCATAAGCGTACCAACGTGCTTACTTTCCCTGTCCTATTGTTTCTTTTTATTTTTTAAACATTTTTCTTATATGTATTCATGGATTCATAATTATGTTTTTACTTATACCTATTATCTTGTAAGCAATTGACAAATAAAAAAATAAATTTCTTTTCGAAAACCTCCAGTGACGGAGCCCCCACAACTCCTGGGGGGAAGCCATTCCACTCATTTAGTATTTTCACTGACAATAAATTTCTCCTTAGCTCTAGGTCAGATACGTTTCCACCTCTTGCAATGTTTTGCCCTGTAAAAGCACCATTTCTGCATGACCTCCAAAACTGTTCCTAAATTTAAAAAATTTAATGTTTCACAGAGGAAAGCTACTAAATATTATGGGTGACGATAGTGGTGATAATACGTATTAATTAAAATTACATTAAAAGTGGAATAGAAATGAAATGTATTTTTGTTCCTGAATCACCACACTAGATTGGTACAATAGTGTACAGCAGTTGTGTCCAGTCTTGGCATCTTTAAGACCCGTGGACTTCAACTCAGGACATCTCTCCTTGGTTCTAGGTTGGATCTCTCTTTAATGAGCTTCCACCCATTGCTTCTTGTCCTGCCTTCTGCTGCTTTGGAAAATAGGTTGACCTTCTCTTCTCTGTGACGGGTCCTCAAGTACTGAAAGACTGTTATTGTGTCCCTCCCTAAGCTTCTCTTCACACCAGAGACATACAAACAACGCAGACATGCAGCCTTCTAGAAGGCTGTATAATCTGTGGGTTTTGTCACCACATCTCAGGGATGTCCACAGGGCACCATTAAAAGAAAAAGTCAAAAGGTCACCTACGATGGTGAGATCAAAGCTTCATTTTATGTGAGACGCACGTAAAAATCAAGTGAGGCTTTGACTTCACCATTGTGGTGGCCATTTTGACTTTCTTGACAGTATCTTGCAGATACCCCTCCCCCAACCCGATTCCCTGGAGAACGGCTCTCTTTCACAAGCGACCCACCCTTTAGAGATTCAGTCAAGACAGAACAAATTAAAAATCAAACGATAAGATGGATGCGGAATTTTAAGGAAGTAATTACAGCAGACCTGCATTTCTCAACCGGAGCAATTTTAAGATGTGTGGATTTCAACTCCCAGAATTTCCTATCCAACATGTTGAGAAATATTTTACTAGACAAGTAAGAAGGGCCGTGCGGAAAAAAAAAAATCAATAGAATTTATTTCAAGCTACAAATTACCATGAGGGGAAAAAAAATGGTACAAAATAATTTATAGAGAGAGAGCACGCAGATAATCCTCAATTTATTATTGCAGTTGAGACATGATGGGGTGACATCACAGCAGCGTTCCAATATTTGAGAGGCTGCCAATGAAGAAGAGGGTGTCAGTCAGGGGTGGAATTCTACCAGTTCAGACCGGTTCTATAGAACCGGTTGTTATGATTCTGCGTAGTTTGGAGAACCGGCAAATTGTGCCCCTGGCTGGTCCTACCCCTCTCCACCCACCCCGCCTCTCCTCTCCCAGTCAGACCTTGTCATGAATGTGCAATATTGTGCGCGTGCCTGACATCGCTGACCGCATCCTCTCCTACCCAGTCACTCCTTAAGGTATTTCTTTTTTCTTCCTCCTGACGATCAGTTGTTCCGATCCCCCTTGATGCTTCACTCAGGAGGCTCCCCTGAGGGTCAGGAGGCCAAAAACAGAGGCTAGGGGGATGCTGGAAAAAAAGGAACCCGCGCCCACCCGGTCACTCCCACTTAGTCATGCTCACAGAACTGGTAGTAAAAATATTTGCATGGCACCCCTGGTGTCAAACTGCTCTCCAAAGCACTTGGAAGCAATGGATGGAAACTAATCAAGGCAAAAAAGCAACCTAAGGAGAAATTTCTTCACAGTGAGAACAATTAACCAGGGGAACAATTTGCCTCCATAAATCGTGGGTGCTCGATCACTGGAGGCTTTCAAACAGAGACTCGGACAGTCATTTTTCTGAAATGGCATAGGCTCATCTGCTTGAGAATGGGGGTTGGACTAGATGACCTCCAAGATCCCTTCCAACTCTGTTATTCTGTGTTCTGAATACAGAAGATCTGTTGCTAAGCAAAGAAACGATTAAATGAGTTACACCCAACTTTACATCTTGTTTGCCATGGTTGTTTAGCGAATCACTGTCCTTTCTAGGTGAAAATTCTGCTTTCCCCATTGGCTTTGCGTATTGGATGCCGGGGTTGGGGGATCAGAAATGTTGATCCATAACCCCAGAATGCTGCAACCATCATAACTGCATGCTGGTTGCCAAGCACCCAAATTTGGAGACGCTGCCACGATTCTAAGTGCAAGGATGCTCATAAGTCATTTTTCTCAATACCACTGTAAATTGAACCATCGTTAAATGAATCGTTATAAGTGAGACCTACCTGTATTATCCCATCTCTAATTTAAAAAACAAACAAACAGATCAAGCACATAACAACAGGGAAAGAACTTTTTCCCTTATATGGTGTTCAAGCAAAATCAATCAATCAATCAAAAGTATTGGAAAGTAGATTTAAAAAGTCTAAAGGTGAAACATCAACTGAAACCACACACATTTTTACTATGCATAATTCCACAGAGTACTGTTTTGCTAACTAGAGCATTCAAAACCTTTGCTAAACTAATACTTGAATGCAGCTCTGCTGTCTGGAATCCACACTGTATATCAGACATTAATGCAATTGAGCGAGTCCAGAAGTATTTTACCAGAAGAGTACTACATTCCTCTGTTCGCAACAGAATACCCTACACCACCAGACTTGAGATTCTAGGCTTAGACCGTGGAAGCCTTAAGAAGTGGGGACTTCAACTCCCCAGAATTCCCCAGCCAGCCATGGGGAATTCTGGGAATCGAAGTCTACACATCTTAAAGTTGCTCAGATGTAGAAACATTGACTTAATCAATAAGACCCAACCGCTATCAAAGTGAAGCAGAGCTGTTTTATCAGGAAAAAGAAGTGGGGAAGAGTTTTATTTTAAAGTTTGATTTTAAAGTTTGATTTTAAAGTTTTACTTTGACCTCACCCCTTTCCTAAGAGGTCTGTAGGGGGTGTGCATAAGCGCACCAATGTGCCTACTGTCCCTGTCCTTATTGTTTATTTTTATTTTTCTTATATATATATCCATGTATTCATAACTATGTTTTTACTTATACCTATTATCCTGTAAGCAATTGACAAAAATAAATAAAAAAAATAAACAAACACTGAGGGTAGAACTGCCCCAAAATCATTGGGTTTGAGAATCAGTAGCTTTATTAATAATTGATTCCTGGAGGGGAGAGGATTAAATATTTGAATAGATGGGCTGAAAGAGTTTGGTCGTGGATCCTTCTTTCCTTAAGTATGACTAGAATTGGAGATGAATGGATTCATTTTTTGTGGCTTTCTTTTCCTGCATCCTTTCGGATGCTAAAAGAGGCCTGAGCTTGAAATACAACCGGTGGATTTAGTAGGAAACAGTGGGCTGTTTGTCCAATGCTGTTTTTTTTCTCCCCCTACTCTTTATTCAGATACCGCAAAGATGCTCTTCCCTCTCTTGTGGTGGAATTTCAGAGCCTTTGTGCTCTCTCTCCTTCTGAAGAAAAGCCTCTCCTTAAACCCAGATGATCCAAATGTTTGCAGCCACTGGGAAAGGTAAGACATGTTGACTTTACTTCAGGTCCCATTTTAAGTAGAACGCCAGCAAATATATACATGCGCACGTATGCACACACACATATAGATACATACACATTCATGCACACAAATATTTGTGTGTGTGTGTGTGTGTGTGTGTGTACATGTGTGTGTTCTTGACTTAGGACCTCAATTGAGCCCAACATTTCTGTTCTTAAGCGAGACGTTTGTTATGTGAATTTTGCCCCATTTTACAGCCTTCCTTGCCACAGTTGTTAAGTGAGTCCCATTGATTATGTTTGTCAGAAGGTCGCAAAAGGGATCATGGGACTCTGGGACACTGTGACTGTCACAAATAGGAACCAGTTGCCAAGCGTCTGAATTTTGATCATGTGATCCTGGGGATGATGTAACGGTCATGTGAAAACTGGTCATGCCACTTTCTTTCAGTGCCGTTGTAACTTTGAACAGTCACTAAACGAATATATGAGATAAAATATTAGGTAAAGATAAAGGTGGAAGGTTCCCTCGCACATACAAGCTACTCGTTTCCAGCTCTAGGAGCCGATGTTTATACCCGTTACAAAGCCGAAGAGCCAGCGCTGTCTGAAGACGTCTCCATGGTCACGTGGCTGACATGACTAAATGCTGAAGGCTCATGAAACGCTGTTCCCTTCCCACCAAAGGGGTCCCTATTTTTCTACTTACATCTTTTCTTTCGAACTGCTAGGTTGGCAGAAACTGGGACAAGGAATGGGAGCTCACTCCATTACGTGGCGCTAGGGATTCGAACCGCCGAACTGCCGACCTTTCTGATTGACAAAACTCAGTGTCTTAGCCACTGAGCCACCGCATCCCCTTAAAATATAATAAAATATTCTATAAATAAGTGATATTAATTATTCATTATTTATAAAATGTGTTATATTTTGATAAAATAAAAATAATTACTGATTTAAATAATTATTAATTATTAAAGATAAAATATTGCGTTAAGGTAAATCCATAAAACTAACATAATATAGTGCCATAGAATCGCAGTAGGCAATAGATGTTTCAATTAGTTATCCAACCATTTAAACTGCTTTCTGATGTGGCTGCGATGAGATAATCCCAGGTGCCTTTAAATTTCCTGAGGAGAGATTGTTGAACTATATACAGTATTTGGGTTTATATGCATAATATACTTTATTATGTAGCATTGTATAACAGTAATTGCATGACCTCTGTAGATGCCGTATGCTAAATAAATAATTTGTTTAAGGTAAGCGTGCATCCTTTTTGTATTTAAAAATAAATCCAAATAAACCCCTTCTCGATGTAGCTTTAAAATATAAAACATAATATTACAAAATGTAATGTAATTCTGTATGACCACTGAATGCATCTTAGTCGCAATCTTCTTGATATTTTTTTGAAGGCCTTGGTATCTGGTGTGCACAGATCTTACATTCTAGGCCTAGGCATTCCTGCTTACGGCTTCAGAATTTAAAATATGCCTGAAATATACTTTTTATGTGCGCCCCAATTCCCCAGCTGTGTCTCTGTATGAAGCTCTGGCATGGGTTCGCCGTTTGATTTATTGGAATTATATACTAGCTTTCTTCAAAAGCCCAAAGCAACATTTGTATCCTATAGTTAGTCCTCTATTCTCTGTACAGGTAGTCCTCAACTTATGACCACAATTGATCCCAAAATGTCTGTTGCCAAGCAGGACAGTTGTTAAGTGAGTTTTGCCCCATTTTACAATTTGCAGCATAAATTCACGTCCAGAAACCACACAGACCGATTCAGCAGGATCATTAACTTCTTTATAAACATATTAATGTGAGTGAAGTTTACAATACCATTTGTAGATTCTTTCAATGTAGCATTAGCAAAACACAAGCAGCAGCAGCAGCTCAGAGCAAATATCAGTTTCAACAAGCAAGCAAGTTAGTTTCGCTTTCACTTTAGAGCTCAGCACAGAGCAGAAATAAACCAGGTCCAGATTCTCTCTTTTAAGTTTCAGCCCCCCAATTCAGCTCTCATTGTTACTAAGCTATATTCCAGTTCATGAATATATTCTGACATTTATGACACTGCAGTTGATAGGTTAGTAACCTGGTTGTTAAGCGAATCTGGCTTTCCCATTGACTTCGTTTATCAGAAGGTCGCAAAAGGCGATCACATAACCCCGGGACACCTCAAGAAACATAAATACGAGCCACTCTAAGCGGTTTACAGAGTCAGCCTCTTGCCCACAACAATCTGGGTCCCCATTTTACCCACCTCAGAAGGATGGAAGGCTGAGTCAACCTTGAGACTGGTGAGATTCGAACTGCCAAATTTCAGGCAGTTGGTAGTCAGAAGAAGTAGCCTGCAGGACTGCACTCTAACCACTGCACCACCGAGGCCCTTTCCTTTCCTTTCCTTTCCTTTCCTTTCCTTTCCTTTCCTTTCCTTTCCTTTCCTTTCC
>NW_020769351.1:2158962-2170029 GCF_900518735.1 Pseudonaja textilis
AGAGAAGAGAAGAGAAGAGAAGAGAAGAGAAGAGAAGAGAAGAGAAGAGAAGGTTAGAATGAGTAGAGTGGAGTGGAATGGAATGGAACAGAACAGAATAGAATATTGGAATGAGGAATGAGGAATGAGGAATGAGGAGTGGAGTGGAGTGGAGTGGAGTGGAGTAGAGTAGAGTAGAGTAGAGTAGAGTAGAGTAGAATTCTTTATTGGCCAAGTGTGATTAGACACACAAGGAATTTGTCTCCAATACATAAGCTCTCAGTGTACATACAACAACAGTGCTAGAACAGATCATTCTAAACTACTAAACCTATTTGCAAATTACTGACCTGTCTTCTATAAGTTACATTAGTAACAAAGTAGTTAACAGGAACAATAATATTACTAAAACCAAACAAAATTAAAGCTTCAAAACTCTCTGTTAACACTTATTGTAATCCAGTCATAGAAAATTTACCACAGCATCTTATCTATCCCAAGTCATCCCAGAAGTGTATTCTGGATCAAATAGCCATGTTTGTTTCTTGATACCATCTCTTATCAATTGTTTAATTAACTGTAATAGATTCAGTCTCCGGAATAAGTCTTATCTTCTGATCAAAATTCATTAGCAATTTTGAACCAACCAATTTTTTTAAAAAACAGAAAAAGTATGGGATTATCTTTCCCAACTAACACATTTTATTAATTTATATTTAGGATGATTAAAATAGGTTTGTGCGACTCATATCATTTTGAGTTTTGCTGCTAAAGAATAACACAGTTGTTCACTTGCAATGATGTTGCACTTGCACCTGCAATGACAACTATTTAAAAAATTTGCCATTTTCCCAATTTTATATTGCAATTTACTAATTTAAAAAAATCCTTAAGGGACTAATCTGCACAGAAAGAGACCTATTCGTGAAGATACAAGACAAAAATATCTTCTATTAGGTGAAGCGGTTAGCAAATGTGTATTGTGGTTAATTAAGCCTGGACGCATTTTGGAGTAAAGTGACATGGAAATACTTGTAATAAATCTATCGACAAATTTAGAAAGAAAAAGGCATGTTTGGAGAAAGGCACTGAAATACATATCGATAGTGCAGTTGTTGCTTTTTAATCTGAAAAGCCAGACTCAGCACTTCTACAAAAGTGGGAAACATTGAATTTGAAAGACTCACAGAAGTGGGAAATGGAGAAACTAAAATTGACATTTTCATCTGCTCCTAATGAAATTAATAAAAGCAGAAGCTTTGTAGCTCAGGACTGCTATGAAATGAAATTTTATTTGCAGTCTAAAATTGATATAGGGTGTATATATATATATTTTAAAGATTTTAATAATATTTGTAGCTCAGGGTTGAGATGAGGGGTCCCTGGTGCTCTCTGAGCTGGGTGGTTTTCTTGCAGACATTTCATTACCCAACTAGGTGACGTCATCAGTGCTAGTAAGGAATGGGGTTTGCTCTCCATTTATATTCTAGTGTCTTGCCCTGCCAATGTTGGTGCGGTGGTTTAAGAGATTCTTTGTGCTTCTTGCTCTTGGCTTCTTTGGCAATTTCTTGGGGCAAGAACAAGACACATGAATATCAACTGACAGCAAATCCCGCTGTTGGCCAGCACTGATGGTGTTACCTAGTTTGGTAATGAAATGTCTGCAAGAAAACAACCAAGTTCAAGGAGTATCAAGCATCCCACAATCATCATCTTCTCCTCCTCCTTTTCTCCTCCTCCTCCTCCTCCTCCTTTCCACAAATCTCATCCCTCCTAGCACTGATGGTGATACCTAGTTCAGTAATGAAACATCTTCACGAAAACAACCAACTTCAAGGAATATCAAGCATCCCACAACCCTTTTCTCCTCCTCCTCCTCCTCCTCCTCCTCCTCCTCCTCCTCCTCCTCCTCCTCCTCCTCCTCCTCCTCCCCTCCTCCTCCTCCTCCTCCTCTTCCTCCTTTCCACAAATCTCACTCCTTCTAGCGCTGATGACATTACCTAGTTTGGGTCATGAAATGTCTGCAAGAAAACAAGCAAGCTCAGAGAACACCAAGGAGCCCTCAGTTAAAGACGTGGAACCCCAAACAGTGTACCCCAAGGACCCCCAACCCCAGTGGCCCACTACCGAGTCTTGAGCCATTCAGAATCGTGTTGGGCTATGGAAGTGGCGAGCATGGGCTCATGTGCTCTATTTGCGCAAGTGGTGTGTTTGCATGCTCAATGCTTCCACAGATAGAGCTGCACACGCATGTTTGCCATTCGCTTGCACACCTGTTCATCCCCTCTCCTTCCCCTCCCCCCTTGCAACTGGCATGTATCTATGACCGTCACAGTATTCCCAGGGTCACATGATTTCCCTTTTGTGACCTTCTGGCACACAAAGTCAATGGGGGAAGCTAGATTCACTTAACAACCATGTGCTGTGGTTCGCCGGCATCAGGTACGGACGGCTGAGGAGAGCGAGGATTCGGATGAAGGGCCAGGACCATTAGGGAGTGGACAGCTGCCTTCAGAGATTGTGGGAGCTGGCAGCAGCGATGAGGAGGTTCCCGAGGAGCCTGTGCCAAGTGCGCATGAGCGCAGGGTTGCTCACACGAAAGAGCAGTTGCAGCAACATGGGCGACTCAGGAGTAAGGCTGCAAGGTAATGGCCCCTCCTTCAAGAAGATAAAAGCCAGCTGTGAATCAGAGGTTCTCTGCAGGAAGCAAAGACATTTTGAAACTCAAGCCTTGTGGACATTCCAGAATCTTAGTTGGTATTTGAAGACTCTTGCGTTGTAAAATATTTCTAGGTAACCTTATCTGTTATTCTTGGCATCCTCGCACAGTTTTGGCAAGGCTCATGCTTATCAAAGTTAATTAGTTTGCAGTAGCCTTTTAACGGGGATTCGTAAGAATCATTCAAAGGTTTCTGTTCCCTTTGGTTCGTGTTTGTTTTATTGGAAAAGGGTTTGGGTCAGAACACCGAGGGACTAACTTAACAGTTGTAGTGATTCACTTAGCAACTGTGGCAAGAGGGATAGTAAAATGTCTTGTTTGCCAACAGGAATTCTGGGCTCCATTACGATTGAGCAAGAGGTGATTTCCTGTATTCTCTTTTTATTGACTTAAGCATTTGTTGATCGAACTTGGCCAAAGGATCTGTGGATCTGAGCGGCGAAATAAAGAGAGGCCCGCGGATTAACGGTTGCTGTCTCTTCTCTCCTAGCTACGCCGTGACTGTTCAGGAGTCATACGCACATCCCTTCGATCAGATCTATTATACAAGATGCACAGATATCCTCAACTGGTTCAAGTGCACTCGGCACAGGTAAGCGATAATTGGGAGGTATTTTCAAACCTTCTCTTCTTTTTCATCTTCTCCTGATAGCTCCTTTTTCTTCTCAGCTTGGGAGAAGCTCTTCAGCTACGGAGGATAACGATAGATTCTTTTGTGCAGCATAGTCTGGCGGTACTAAAGAGGTGGAACATTGATTTTTGGTTTTTTTTTCCTGGAGAAAATAGTCCTAGCTTTTGTAAAAGGATGACTAACCAGCCCTGCCTATTTGCAATATATTGTTGCATTTGCAGTCAAGTTGGAAGCAACTAGGAAGGGCGAGGAAGTATCATTTTGCTCGTTGCTTCCTTCTTTCGGCTTCTTGCGGTTGGAAACAAACAGGCTAACCCTGTTTTTCTGAGCCATAGCAACTGAGAGGATGAGTGAACTTCGAGAATTCCCCAGACAGCATAGGTAACTTCAATACTTGAGAAATGGGCTCAATCTTGCAAAATGAAATTCAATGGTGAGAAAAGTACGTTTTTAACCCTTAGGGCAAGAAAAACCAAAAATACTTATTTACAGTCACTTAAATACGAGCCAGTAGTGTGCGGCAGCATCCCAAAAAGCCAGTGCAATCCTAGGTTGTATTAAAAGAGGGGATAGAATCAAGATCATGCGAAGGTTATATACCACTTTACACAGCCTTCCTAAGACCACACTTAGTTTACTGCATCCAAGCTTAGTCACCCTGTTGTATCATAAAAAAGAAGTCGCAACTCTGGAAAGAGTGCAGAAATGCCCAACCTAGATATTCATGTGTTGTTGTGTGAAACTCACCAGTTTCTCAAAAGAAAAAGCAGACAGGGAACAATCTAATAAATGCCGTGTTTGGGCCAGGTGGCAGGTGGCAAAAAAAAGAAAAAGTTGGTGCAGGAAATGGTATTTTGTGCAATATTTATTTTTATTGTACTTAGTTATTAAATTTATATGCTGCCTATCTCACTATCGAGCAACTCTGTGTGTTTAATATCTCATCAATCTGTGCGTGTTTAATATCTTAATACGTGTAAACACACACACACACACACACACACACAATTTCCCTTTTTCATTCTGTATCTTGCTTGCACAAATCATCTCTTGGACCTGGCGTGAAAATGGCTTAGACTATAGCCGAACGAGTAGGAGTTGGAATTTGTATCGATCTTTTTAAATATCAAAAAACCTGTGCACATTCTGATGCAAATATTGAACATAACAACCTTGCAATAATGTAACACAAATGGAATTATAACTATGGGCATTGATTTCCAGGGTTATTTTTATTTTTTTTTCTCCTTCCTCTCTCGCCATTTAGAATCAGTTATAAAACAGCCTATCGGAGGGGGCTGAGGACGATGTATCGGCGACGGTCTCAGTGCTGCCCAGGATATTACGAGAGTGGGGACTTCTGCATCCGTACGTAGAGGCAATTTGCTATTTTTTTTTCCTGCTGAAGTCTCTCTAGCGTTGCATGCCTGCAAATGTTGAGATTGGAATTTAAGCAAGCAGGCAAAAGCCTGCTGGCCAGTGGCAAAGCCGGAGAGAATTATAGTGACGTTGATTGATCAGTTGTGCTTACTGTATTTCTCTTCTGTCACGTTCTCGTCATACACTAAATAATAATAACGACAATAACGACAATAATAATTCAATAATATCATCATCATCATCATCAGTTGTGTTTTGATGCTGCCCAGTAACACTACAGGAGGAGAGCTGGGTAATTTATTTATTTTTTATGTTTATTTGTTTGATTTGTCAATCGCTTACAAGGTAATAGGTATAAGTATAAACATGAGTTTATACAGGAAATAGGTGCAGATAAATGGGGAACAATAGGACAGGGACGGTAGGCACGATGGTGATGGTGCCCTTATACACGCCCCTTACATACCTCTTAGGAATGGGGTGAGGTCAATGAGGTTAGTTTGAGGTTAAAGGAGTGGGGGGTTAGAGGATGTAACAACAGAGCCAGGTAGTGAATTCCAGGCATTGGTCACTCTGTTGTTGAAGTCATACTTTCTACAATCAAGTTTGGAGCAGTTTACACTGAATTTGTATCTGTTGTGTGCTCTTGTATTATTGTGGTTGAAGCTGAAGTAGTCATTGACTGGTAGGACATTGAAGCAGATAATTTTGTGTACTACACTTTAATCCAACCATATGTGGCATGGTTCAAGGTTGTCCAAGCTCAAAATCTCAAGCCTGGTTGTGTAGGGTATTCTGTTGCGAGCAGAGGAGTATAGTACTCTTCTTGTGAAATACTTCTGGACTCGCTCAATTGTATTAATGTCCGATATACAGTGCGGATTCCAGACTGATGTATTCGAGTATTGGTCTAGCAAAGGTTCTGAATGCCCTAGTTAGCAACTCAATATTTCCGTAGGAGAAGCTTCATAAGATTAGATTTACAACTCTTAATGCCTTTTTGGCAATGCTGTTACAGTGAACTCTGGCGCTTAGGTCGATTGATATGAATTAGTCCTCAGCCAATCAGGAATCTAATAACACCTTTTCCAATTTTCACCAAATCAATCTGTCTGTCTATTTTCCTGTCTGTCTGCCTGACTGTCTAGCATATCTATCTATCTATCTATCTATCTATCTATCTATCTATCTATCTATCTATCTATCTATCTATCTATCTCTAATCATCTATCTATCATCTACCTACCTTCCTATCATCTATCTCTATCTCTCTATCATCCACTATCTATCTTTATCTAATCATATCGCACTCTCTCTATATCTATCTATCTATCTCTCTGTCTCTATATCTATCTATCTATCTATCTATCTATCTATCTATCTATCTATCATCTCTATCATCTCTCTCTCTATCATCTACTATCTCTCTATCTATCATGTCTCTCTATCATCTACTATATCTATCATATAGCACTCTCTCTCTCTATCATCTCTCTCTCTAATCTATCTATCCTCTCTATCATCCACTATCTCTCTTTCTCTCTATCATCTATCTATCATCTCTTCCTCTATCATCTGTCTATCATCTCTCTCTATATATATCATCTACTATCCATCCATCATCTATCTATCTATCTATCTATCTATCTATCTATCTATCTATCTATCCATCCATCCATCTATCCTTATCTAATCATCTATTTATCATCTATCTCCATACCTACCTACCTCCGTCCATCCATCCATCCAATTTCTACAGCTGCCAATTTCAGTAAATGGTTCTGGGCAGCTTACATTTCAAAAAACACATACCATAATTAAAACAATAAGAAATATTTTAAAACATTTAAAAATCTCCAATCATTATACCCAGTGGCGGAGACATTGGGCTGTTTCCTAAGAAAGCCAGGCCAGTCGGGCCCCATTCAGTACACCTGGTTCGGGAACACAGCCAGGTTTTTAAAGCTCTGCGAAAGGCTAACAGGGTCGAGGCCCTTCTGCTCTCCTAGGAGGGGATATTCCCCAGAGCAGGGACTACTGCAGAGTAACGTAGAAAAGAAACAGTTGAAAGGGACTTTGGAGGTCTTTTAGTCCAATTCCTGGCTCAAGAGGGAGACCCCCATATATTCCGCCTGTGCGGTTTTCTTCACAAAAGGCAGTACATTTTATTCAACGGCAAACGCTTTCAAAAAGGTGTTACCAGACTTTTGATTTTTCTGCCTCAGAGCACCAGGCATCTGTGGCTCAGCTACCGCCAATCCAAATAAAAAACATTTTAGTGTGAAATATTCTAAAATTCATCAGTATAAAATGAAAAGTGGTAATGTGTGAAAACAGACGTTGAAAACATAACAACAGGCCAGAGTAAAATCAGGAGGCGCCGTAAGAATGGCGGTTGAGCCAGAGAAAACTTATAAAGTAGCAATGAAAGTTGTAAAAACATTGGCTTCTCTAAACATCTGGGAGGAAAAAATGATCTTTCCCAAAGCTGAAAGGACAATAATGTGGCTGCGAGATGGCCTGACTGCTGAAACCTTTCTTTTAACCAGCTTCTTATAAAGGAGTCGTTAATAGTTTTAAAAACATTTGGGAAGATAGTAGCTTGGTTTATAATATCTTCTGGCTGGCCAAGTTGTGGTGGAAACAAATTAAGCAGCTACAGAATTTGTAAGCCGTTAGGTGTATCAGCAGAAATTGATCTCCACAAGCCTTCACAAATTGGGATTTTCCACTGAATTTCCAGTTGCACACTTTTATTGCTTATTATGGGGTTAGATCCCTGTGTCTGCAGAAGGTTATTCTCTTTGATTTTAGGCCGACAATGAGATAATGGTGGTTTCCTGCCAGCGCTAATACTACATCTCCCACCTTTCTTCTGGCGTGGTGACTCAGTGGTTAAGATGCTGGGTTTGTCGGCTGGAAAGTTGGCAGCCTAGGTTCAAGACCCCGAGCTCCATTAGACAGGGTGAGCTCCCGTCCTCATCCTAGCTCTTGCCAACCTAGCAATTTGAAAGTGGGCCTAGGTTCACCAACGCGGCCCTAGACCATTTCTGACAGAGAAACAGGTGTCACTTTGGTGGGAAGGTAACAGAGCTCTGTCACATCATGCTTGGCTACCTGACTGTGGAAATCTCTTTGGGCAGCACTGGCTCAATGATCTTGAAAGAGAGATGGGCACCGTCCCCCATAAGCCAGCAATGATTAGCAGACTTAAATCTGACTTCTTTACCTAAACTTTTTTACACCTTCCTTTCCCAGTGTCCTCTACTGTAATTCAGCAACATCTGGAAGCTACTAAATTCACCTTTGGTCCTGGGGTCACATTTCAGGTCTCAGATGCAGCTTTGGGCAAGGAATGGGAGACATTTGGGAGCCAACAGGTGGGATCCCAGACCATCAGCTTCAAAAGACTTCACTGGCCACCCATGAATGATGATGGCTAGATGCTAGTTTGTAAATGATTTGAGGGTTGTTGTTTTTTTTTTTAAAAAAAAACCCTGCCTCCTCCATCCACAATCCATCCAATTTCTGGTAAACTGCCAATTGTTGCATTTTGATCATCAATCAAGCATATATATCTGCTTCCACAAAGGAGTTTGTGAAGCCATGCAATAAATATTCTGATCTGGAGTAATGCATTCTGATTCAGGTCATCCTGAGGGCACAGATAAACCCTCAAGTGGCTTCAAGAGCTCTGACAGCGAGTGCTAATGACTAGATGACTGCCAAGAAATACGGTCCCACCCCCCAGAGGTGGCATTCAGACAATTCCAACCAGTTCTGGAGAACCGGTAGTGGAAATTTTGAGTAATTCAGAGAACTGGCAAATACCGCCTCTGACTGGCCCCGCCCCTTCTATTCTCTGCCTCCTATTGAGTCCCAGCTGATCGGCTGGGTCTCCTTTGGTTGCCCTGCCCAGGAGAATGGAGCTGGAAAGCAGGTTAGTGGGGTGGGGAGGAAATGGAGATTTTGCAGTATCCTTCCCCTGCCACGCCCACCAAGCCACGCCCACTGAACTGGTAGTAAAAAATTTTTTGAATCCCACCTTGTTCAGAACTAATCCTATTCTCCCCACCATCCTGCCAGAACCGATGAAGCTTTTTGGACAAGAAGCAAAACATCTTCAAGGAAAAAAAAACAAACAGTCCAGTTGCTTTTTTGGAAAAAACATCTTTGAGGAAACTCTGGAAGTTTTTTTTTTCCCTCTCTTTGGGTGAACCAAGGAGGAATTCTTTGGGACTTTCAGAGTGCACATTTAGACTGTTTCAGGGAGCTGTTTGCTCCTGCCACTCCAGTTGACGATGTCCGATTTCTGGTACACCTGCACCGTTGATTTCAAAGCTATCTTGTACAACTGGGAGTTGATTTGGGCCTCGCTTGAAGTAACAAGCATAAGATTTGCAACCCAGGGTTCATCAAGGCTTACGGAGGGAACCTTCTGTAAATAACACATTAAAATGGGGTTGGAAAATTGCTTTTCAAAGAATTAATAGTTTGTTCTGCTGCTGCAATTCCCAAGCCTGTTTTCCTGATAAGGGATGATGGATGCCTCATGCTCGAAACTTTTCGCTTAAGTGTAGCAAAGTCAGTCGGACAAGGGTTTGCATGCTTGAGTTATGTGGCTAATTATAAATACATGCAGACAGTCATTTAAAATTCTCTGGGCTGCCTACTCCTGTGACTCTCTCTTGTTGCTTCTTAACGGCATGGTCTTAAATCTTCAGGCTTCAGATAAATTAATAAATAAAGATTTAAGCCCCTACGATGGTGCAAATGAAGTTTCTTAAACTTGCAATTGTGCACAGTGGAATTCTACTCTGAAATTATGAGGCAGCGGCCGTCTCTTGGGTCTGACTTGAGGAAATATGATGGCCACACCTCTAAAAAAATATATCTCCACCTTTGAGTTGAAGTCGACCCCTAGCGATGTCATGGCAGCAGTATGGAAATGGATTGAATTGCCTTTTTGTAAATACACACACGCACGTGCACGCGCACGCGCACACACACACACACACTTCCCAATCAATGGGGACGCCGGTGGCTCAGTGGCTAAGACGCTGAGCTTGTCGATCAGAAAGGTCGGCAGTTCAGTGGTTCAAATCCCTACTGCCGCATAACGGAGTGAGCTCCCGTTCCTTGTCCCAGCTTCTGCCAACCTAGCATTTCAAAAGCGTGTAAAAAAAATGCAAGTAGAAAAATAGGGATCACGTTGCTGGGAAGGTAACAGCGTTCCATGCACCTTCAGTGTTCAGTCCTGCTGGCCACATGACTATAGAGACGTCTCTGGACAGCGCTGGCTCTTCGGCTTTGTAGCGGAGATGAGCACCGCCCCCTAGAGCCAGAAACGATTAGCACGTATGTGCGAGGGGAACCTTTACCTATATTTTTACTTCCCAGTCTAACCTGGTTACATGATCCTGGGATTTTCTGGATGTCTTCTCGATGAGGGTTACGCTAAATCAAAGGGAACGCAATGGTTAATTTTGTGTTAGGTTGGCATGTGTAGTCAATCCTTTCTTGTAATCTGTCAAAGCATGGCTTAGTTTGTTATGTGAATATGATTTATTACGTGCCAGCCAGTTGATTTTTTTCTCTCCTAATGACTGCATAGAGTAGCTGTCCCTAACCTTGTTAACCTATTTTCCAAAGCATCAGAAGGCAAGAAAAGAAACAATGGATGGAAACTAATTAAGGAGAGAAGCCACCTAGAACTAAGGATACATTTCTTGACAGTGAGAACAATTCATCAGTGGAATGATTTGCCTTCAGAGGTTGTGGGCGCTCAAACACCAGAGGTTTTTTTTTTTTAAAGTGGACATTTGTCTGGAATGGGATAAGATTTCCTGCCCGAGCAAGGCATTGGACTAGAAAACCTCCAAGGTCCCTTCCAGCCCTGTGATTCTATGTTCTCTGGTCAATGCAAGCAGACAACCAAGTTCCGAGAGCACTAAGGTGTCAAAGTAACAACCTCCAAAGCAAAAGACTGTGAGAATATCATCTTCCCAAAGATCCATTTTATTTGAGTTGTCATATTGGCATGTCTGAGAAAAACTCGAATCTGAGATTTCCAGGTTTCCCTTAGCCCAAAGAGAATCCAAAATCCAACCCCTGCATCCCATAGTCCATCACACGGTCCAATCATTACTTCATTCCAACTGGAGACTATCTCCAGCCACTCCCCTCCAGGTGTAGGGTAACATGTCCTTGACTCTCTGAGAAAGGAATGTTGTTGTGGCAAATAGAACAGAGTAGAATAGAATAGAATAGAAATACAGGAATAGAATAGAATAGAAATGCAGGAATAGAATAGAATAGAATAGAATAGAATAGAATAGAATAGAATAGAATAGAATAG
>NW_020769351.1:2172619-2184186 GCF_900518735.1 Pseudonaja textilis
AAGAGAAGAGAAGAGAAGAGAAGAGAAGAGAAGAGAAGAGAAGAGAATATTGGGATGAAGAATAGAATAGAATAGAATAGAATAGAATAGAATAGAATAGAATAGAATAGAACAGAACAGAACAGAACAGAGAATAGAGTAGAATCAGAATAGAATATAGAATGGAATGGAATGGAATGGAATGGAATAGAACAGAATAGAATTCTTTTATTGGCCAAGTGCGATTGGACACACAAGGAATTTGTCTTGGTGCAAATGCTCTCAGTGTACATAAAAGAGACATTCGTCAAGAGTCAAGAATCATCAGGTACAACACGTAATGATAGTCATAGGGTACAATAAGCAATCAAGTCATACTAGGAAACAGAAAGAAGGATAGGTTCTGATAGTTTGGGAGGGATGGAAGGGTGTATTTCTTTGCAGTCATCTGGTCATTAGTACTCTCCCTGAGAGCTCTTGAAGCCACTTGAGGGTTTATCTGTGCCCTCAGGATCTCCTGAATCAGAGTGCAAACAGGGATGGAACTTTCTTGGAACTGCTGAATGGACTGTGTTGTAGGCAGGAGATAAGGGGTGTCTTATTCCCCCCCCCTTTGTTGAGGGAGGGGTGTTCAGTTCTAATATCGATGGATTCTTTCAAACCAGTGGTCTTGTCTATCCAAAATGTGGACTTTGCTGTCCACATTTTGGATAGAGAAGGAGATGCGTTCAACTCTCAGGATTCTCCAGCCTCCACTCTAGACAGCGGCCCTTCTGCACTTTTGCAGGAAGAAACTGAATTTCACGCCAGAAAAAATCGATAAAAGAGTTACGGGTTCAAATCCTCTGACCTTGTGAAGTTATTTCGTTGGATGCCAATGAGTTAATAGTGTGCGGTGCGAGAAGTCCAAATCGCAAGGAGCACATAATGATCAAAAGCCCCTCGCATAAAAGAGGCTTTGTTAAAAAGTCATAGATAAAAGACTAATTGGGCCTCCTTCTATTAATTGTAGCTTCACTTTCTTGCAAATTTCCAGAAACAGCTTTCTAATCAGGCGTGACACATTTGGAATCAGAAAGCATGTTTTTAAATCTCTATTAGCAGCGCTCACTGCTGACCTTACCAGGATGAAGACTCAACTCCTTTTCGCTTCTGATTTTCATTCCTCGCTAGCCCTTTACGCTTTTTCTTCCTGTCTTTTTTCTTCTCTCTTTCCTCTCTCCCTCCCTCTCTCTCTTTCTGCACACCTGCACGGCTACCAAGCTAATCCAGGTTCGCTCAGTTACGACGTTAGCAAATTGGCGTGCGGTGCGATTGTTTCAAGCCTCTTCTGAATTTCCTCTCAAACGCGTATCTCTGTGTGTGTGTGTGTTTGTGTAATGGGAAATTTTGCGGTCCAATCTCTGTCTTGAAAATCCACGTTGGCACCCTCAGCCCTCCCCCATCTAAAATTTTGCAGTCATTGCAAGAATTTTTAAAAAGTATGCCTTCACTGGAAGCTCTCCTGCCTCGTGCAATATGTCAAACGGGTAAATCAAAAAGCGGGATTTGATTTCATTTTGCTTTCAGAACTTGGTGCCTTAGCAAGCATCCCAATCCAACCAGTTTTTTTCCTTCCTCCGTCCCCTATCTGTGCATTTCTTCCTTTCTCGTCCTCCTCGCTCGAGCCTGGCTCTTCCTTTTGCTCTTTCCAAACTAGCTGAGCGTCCCCATCCTCGCTCCCACCATCTCATTCTCCTTTCCTCGCTGGGTAATTTTTCAGCCGCATCTTGCCAGCCAAGGAAAACGAACGAATCCCTCCCGGGACAAGCGTCCTGCATTATGGATGAGTGTTTTCCCCTCTCTTGCAGGGAGAACATCAATCTCATTTTACCACGACGTGATGGATAGGCATTGGCGACCCAGAGACAGAGGGAATTCAGTGAATTGAAATCCTTTTGGCAAGCGAGCGCCACAAAAAACCTGGACGCCAGGAGTGGTGGAAGCCCCTTTCCCAACCCTCTTTACAAGACCTCGAGTAATCACTTGGCACGGAAATGCAGGCCTGTCACTTCTCTTCTGCACCACAGACGCAAAATAATAATAATCATCATCATCAGCCTGGCTGCCTATTGCATTATTCCAAGTGAGTCTATCGGAGAAAAATCAATATCGAAATTATTTCAAGTGGGCAAGCCCTTGAATGTAATTTCTCTTGATTAATAAAATTCATTAACCGGTGTTCGTTTGCAACCATCCAGCAGAAGCTGTAGTGACATCATATGCAATCTCATCCAAATGGTACAATGATGTCATTCTATATCGTGGCCTGAGTGGCCTCCACCCCTGTGGGAGTATTGTAAACTGGGCTGGTGGAAAAAAAAGATTGGCTTATCAGTCCCAAAGCTGCTTTTTTTAAAAAAAAAGGCAACTGGACTTTCTTTGTTTTTTGCTTGAAGTCGTTTCACTTCTCATCCAAGAAGCTTCTTCAGCTCTGACAGTATGGTGGAGGCTGGAAGGATTTATATTCCTTGCGGTCATCTGGTCCTCAGCATTCTTTCTGATGACTTGCAAGGAATATAAATCCTTCCAGCTTCCACCATACAGTCAGAACTGAAGAAGTTTCTTAAATAAGAAGTGAAATGTCTTCAAGGAAAAAAAAAAGTTGCCTTTTTAAAAAGTATCTTTGGGGCAACCATGACCTGGATGGCTGAGAATCTTCATAGACACTTAATTATCAGTCAGCCTTGCTCTACCATCTAAATCAGGGGTCTCCAACCTTGGCCAGACTTGTAGACTTCAACTCCCAGAATGCCTTAACCAGCTAAGCAAAGCAAAGGTGGCTGAGGAATTCTGGCAGTTGAAGTCCACAAGTCTTAAAGCGGCCAAGGTTGGGGCCCCCTGATCTAAACGGCTTGCATTTTTTCCTAGCAAGGTGAAAACCTACTGTTTTACACACCCTTCCCCACCCCACTTAATTCTTTTCCTCCCAAGGCTTCCCAAAAAAACCAAAAAAAGGGGGTGACTTTTGTTCTGGAGGTCTCTTCTCTAACTATTTCAGTTCCCTCTGTCCATAGTTTTGCTCTAGGGCTGCTTCAAAAACAGATGCACTGAGAGAACAGCATATTAGCTATATTAAGATTAGCTTGTTGATTAAAAAGAGTGCATACAAAGTAAAAAAAACAAAACCACCCCAAACTGTTTTTCCTCCCTCAATCTCTCTCTCTCTCTCTCTCTCTCTCCTTTTAAAATTAGACTAGATTAGAAGATAAGAGCCTGGGGTAGCTTTTTGATTTTTTTTTCCCTTGATGCTTTAGAAGAAAAAAAATCCCTTGAAGGTCTGAGCAAAGGCACTAATTGAAGATCTTTCTGTTTCTTTCTTCTTTTTTTCTTTTAATGAAAAAAAAAAGGCAGGAGCAAAGGAGTTTCCAATTTATTAAATGGATCTCTTTTCGTGCCCCGGGGCCAAGTTTTCATTCAGGCTGTCCTTTTAAATCTTTGTACTTATATGAAGCAGAAGGCAGCTCCAGGGCAGGAGAAAGTGGGGTTTGGATAGGATGCCAGGGGTGGCAGAGATCCATCTGCTGTAAAAAAAGAAAAAGGAGGAGGAGGAGGAGGCAAAAGGTCTAGAAATAGATCTGTGGATATTTCAGCAAACAGATGGGGTCTATGAAAGAAAGGAAGGACCAGAACTGGTTGGGTGAGAATATTTTATTTTGTTTATTAATTAGAATCAGAATAGAGATGGAAGGGACCTTTGGAGGTCTTCTAGTCCAGCCCCCTGCTCAGGCAGGAGAACCTATACTATTTCAGATAAGTGACTGTCTAGACCAGGGGTCGCCAACCTTTTGGACCTCAGGGACCACCAAGCTCATAATTTTAGATCCCAGGGACCACTAACCAGTTCTGTGAGCGTGGACTAATTTGTGGGTGTGGCTTGGTGGTCATGTGACTGGCTGGGCATGGCTTGTAAGTAAATATTATAAATATTTATATAAATATTGAATTTTTTTATTTAAAAAAGGGGCAACTTTTACCCACAATCAGGCAAAGCAGGCAGATTGAGTTGCTCACAGAATCACAGATTCATTCAGAAATCTATCTATCTGCCATTGGCTAGCTCAGTCTGTCACATAAAATTTGCTTGCAGGCAAATTCACAAAATTAACTCACAACACACCATGCATGTAAATATTGAATTTTTTATTTTAAAAAAAGAGCAACTTTTACCCACAATCAGGCAAAGCAGGCAGATTGAGTTGCTCACAGAATCATTCAGTGATCTATCTACCTGCCATCGGCTAGCTCAGTCTCTCAAATTTGCTTGCCGTGAGTCTGCACTGAATTTGCTTGCAAGCAAACCTTCAGTCCTAAGGGAGGTTCGGCTGTGCTGAGCCGAAGATCTAAAGACTAGCTAGAAAACAAGAAACCCAACCATTTCCTGCTTCCTAGCTAATCTAAATCACCTGAGCCCATTTCAGGGGCATCCATGACAGTCAAGACTGTCCTATTTTGATGCTCTTCACTACCATTGTACAAATGGACGTCCTTGGAGGTCATTTCACTCAAAGCCTCCCTTCCCAGCCTTGTGCAGCCATCGTCCCGCTATCCCAGACACACGGCTGTCCAATTTTTTCGTGGAACAAAAAGGAGAACACGGAAAATCTCCATCAACATTTCAAGATCCTGCAGCCTATAAGAGTAGCGTTCCTGTCATCCATGAAGTGTTTGTTTTCTGAATGGCTGACCCTTTCCCTGGATAAAGGATCCCACCGAATATCTCTACTTGCAAACTGGGAGTCGTGGGAAGAAAGATTTTGAAGACATTTAGGATCAGCCTTATACATCCAGGTATGGTCTGGCAGTTTGCTTTAGCAAGATTTCAGCTCAAAATCCTAAAGTGCCGCCGCCGCCACCAGACAGAGTAAACGAGCCCATCAGCATTTTTTTTTTAAACTTTGTGCATGCGGTAGTAATTGTGGTGGAATCTGTGGGCTTTCCATGGTTGTTCCTCTTTGAAGTGAAGAACTGTAAGCTGGGGATAGACACATTCGTTGGAAAGGAAAGGATTTCAAGAGAGTAAGCAGGCACATAATAGAGAATGCACACTGAATGGAGTTTTTGACTGGTGGACACAAACATACTATGCAAACAGCCTGGTGTGTTCCCCATTGTCATGGCTAATGCATTGTTTTTGATGAGATTTCCCCATTGTCTTGCTGCTTACTCTCTGGTAATCCTTTCCTCCACAACCTCTCCTCTTTGCAACGGGGAGAGGAAGGAAGCAAAAAGGCCAGTCACAGGACAAGGAGTCCCGAGTGGAACGGCAATCACTTGACTGAGGGACATACGCGTGGCCATGGGCTGTGATTCTTTTTCCACATCGTTATAACTTTGAATGATTGCTGAAGGAGGCAGTCGCTAAGTGAGGCCTGCCTGGAAAAGCCACGCGCTCGGATTGCTAATTCTCTGGCCTGCTCAAGAAACCATCCGGCATCCTTCCCGGCCTCTGCCAGAATTGAATTTTCCTGCCCTGAGGGAACAGCAGGTTACAATGGGGTGGCAGGGCTATTCTGACTTGCAGGAGGAAAAATAGTTTATGGGCAGCATAAAAATTGCATGCGCTCAGGAACTGCCGAGCCAGCAGTTCCGCGCTTCTCCTATCCTTCCCTCCACGTGCTCCTTTCGCAAGGGTGTGTGTGTGTGTGCGTGGGCGCGTCGGTGCTGCTGCGACGGGAGGAAAGCCCAGTGACTGATCCTAGAATAATTGTTGGCTTTTTTTTTTTTTTTGCTGTGAAATGCATTTAAAAGGTTCCTTTTATCTTTTTTTTTTTTTAACTTTGTTTAGCTTTATAATTGGAAGATTTTGCTAATTAAAAGCTTTTGGGATTGCTTTTTGTGCAGAAGAGGCTGTAAGTGTTAGTCAGCACGGCGTGCAACAACAACGCTGCTTAAACCAAGAGAAACATTAATTTAGTGCTATCTGGAGCCATCGATTCCAGATAATCTCCACTCGTCAAACCGGAGGGAGGTATTGAGTGAGGTGCCATAAGGTTCAGTCCTGGGTCTTCGACTCATCAACATTTTTATAAATGACTTGGAGAGGAGGCGGTGAAGGGAACGTGCATCAGATCTGCAGGTGTCACCATATTAGGTGAGAAAGTTAACGCCCTCGGAGGCAGGAAATAACATTCAAATGATCCGACAGATTAGGGAGGGATGCAAGCTGAAAGAACAGAATGGAAGTGAGCAATGACACAGATAGTCCTCCACTTACGAACACAATACAGCAGCCTTACAGACATTATTTCTTAAATTGTTATGCCTCCATTTCCCCTATAAGGTGTCTCTGATCATAAGTTTTTGTGGTTCGCCGGCAGCCTGTGCAGACGAAAGTGGAATCGGACAGTTGGGAAGAAAGGGGACCAATTGGAGAGTCTGGAGAGGACTTGGACGAGGATCCTGCATCCGATGGAGAGCTGGGGCCAGGACCATCTGGGAGTGGGGTGCTGACTCCGGAGCCTCTGGAGTCTGGCAGCAGCGAGGCCGAGGAACCAGGGGAGCCTGTTCCCAGTGCGCGTATGCGCAGAGCTGCTAGAAGGCAAGAGCAGCTTAAACAAAAGGGACAACTCAGGAGTAAGGCTTGGAGGTGATTGCCCCTCCCCTAAGGTATAAAGGATAGGCAAAGGTAGATAAACCTTTGCAGGAAGCAAAGTCGTTCGCTCTGTTTGGATTAATCCTTGAAGCTCTGTGTGGACTTTGTACTTCAGTTATTATTTTTTTTAATAGTTCATTTGGCACTTTTGTTGGCAGCAATTCAAAGGAGAGAAAGGTGGGTGCTTATCTCGAGGGACTGTTTGGGACTCATTACGGGCTGCGAATGAACATAATTCCCAGCATTGAAATAAAACAAGAGTTGTTTTAACTAAGCATGACAAGGCTTCTCAGGAAGCCTTGGTCAGAACAGGAGCACCCACACCTGTGCGACCTTGCTTGATTTTATGACCTTCTTTGCAGTGGTCGTTAAGCAAATCCATTATATCCAGTGGGTGCTCTTTGCTGGAAACCAAGAGCAAATGGTGGTTTCTGGCAAAAAGATTCTAGGAAATTGTGGTGTGGGGGACATTGCAAACAACCATAAATATGGGTCAGTTGCCAAGTGCCCCAAATACGATTACATGCCGCATCTGGACAAAGGACACTGGAACTTGGAACTTTGAAACTGGGTTGTAAGTAGCTGTGGGGAGGTTTATTGTAATTCTGAATGGTTGCTTGAGTGACCAGATTGTATGTCGAGGACTTCCTGTAAATGCAAAGTTCTTCACCTGGGAAACAAACCTCAGATGGGAGATACCTATGAGAAAAGAAACTTAAGAGTAGGTGTCAGTGGTACAACATAGCTCTGGAGGAAAAAGCCAAACGTAATTTCAGGTTGCGTGAGGAGAAGATCATCTTCTAAATTATAGGTAGTTCTTCCACTTCGTTCTGAGTTGGCCTGTCCTCCCCTGCACTACACACAGCGCTTGTATCCAGTGGTAGAACGATTCAGGCAGATGAGATGTTTTAGAGAAGAACAGTGAGGATGATCGCAGACTAGAAACAACCCCCCATGAAGAAGTATGGACGATGTGGTAATATTTATCTATGGGAGGATGGAATCCTACCAGGAAGAGTAGCTAAATAGTGTCTTTACTCACCCTAAGAACCTCAATCACTCCGAGTTGGTTCCCCTGAATTCCCACCCTCCCAGCTGTCAGGACCTGGCTTGGAGCACTAATTAGTGCTCCAATTACTTCCTGCTCAGATGCCTCCAGACATCAACATGACATCAAAGAGCTTTTCTCTTGCTCCAGAGGCCAAGACAACTTAGAAGGATACAATCATAGGGTTGGAAGGGACCTTGGAGATCTTCTAGTCCAATCCCCTGGCCAAGGCAGGAGACCTTATTGCATGTTGGACTGTCCAATCTTTTCTTGAAGACCTCCAGTGGTGGAGCGCCTGCAACTCAGGGTTTTTTTGTCCATATCCGCCTGATGCTCCTACTCTTCTCTGGTCACGTTGATGAAAACAGCAGGTTCCCCGAGGCTGCTTCAACTCCATGAATTCAGCAGCCATGACTTGGATGAGAACCTATTGACTGCCATCTTTTCCTTGTTACCTCCAAAGCCTTTCCCAAAAACCAAGGCCACGCAAGGTCACCTTCAGAACTTGGCAATTCCCTCCTTGTCCTTTCTTTGTCTCCAACTCTTCCTTTATCTACAATTATCCTCCTCTGATTTCCTCACAGCCTCCAGTTCCTCCAGCTCACTCCCTGTTCTGGTGTAAAAATTCAAGTTCTCTCCAGACTCCCTTATTCTGCGTCACCAGCATGCTCAGTACAATACTAAAAATACCACCAAGGGGCATTGGTGACCCTCCTAGTTGAGTGTCATTCTTTAAAAAAAAAGAAAAATCAAAGAAGGAAAACTGAAACCTCAAAAGATCTCAACGCTGTACAATTTCAGTGATTAAAGCTATGAGTTTTGTAGGTTCAAATTAGTCTTCAAAGAAAGTCAGTGGGTTGAATCTTGAGGGATAAAGAAAACGATAGTTGCCTTCCAGGAGGCCTGAGGCCCAGTCCATCCCTCAGGGTTGGCAATACACCCATGTGCCTTAGTGTGACTATAAGCGGCAACACAAAAAGACGATGGTCTTCCTTTTAACAAGGACAGCTAGTTATTTTGACCAGGTGTGCTACGTTTGAGGGCAGTGAAGCGTAATTGTGCAGTTGTGAGAGATCATTAGTGTGAATGCTTCACAGTCCATTTTGGGTCTAGTATTTTATTGACAATTGGTTGATGGATTATACAAAGTTCAAAAGCCAAGCACATTTCTCTATTATCTCCTCTCTTCTGTTGCCTCTGGCCTCGGTTATTTATTTATTTTATTTTATTTATTTGTCAAATGCTAACAATATAATAGAAATAAGAATAAACATAAGTTTAAATATAAGAAATAGGAACTAATAATTGGGGACAATAGGACAGGTGCGGTAGGCACGATTGTGCAATTATGCACGCCCTTTACAGACTTCTTAGGAATGAGGTGAGGTCAATGGAGGTTAGTTTGAGGGTAAAGGAGTTAAAGGTTGTCCACCAAGAATGTTGAGCAAGGATCAACCTATAAGTTCCCCAACAGAACATGCTGGACTTGTGATGGCCCAGTGAGTAGAGTACAGTATTGCTGGCAAACTCTGCTCACAACCAGGAGTTCAATCCTGACTGGCTCAAGGTTGACTCAGCCTTCCATCCTTCCCAAATCACTAAAACGAGGACCCAGGTTGTTGGGGCCAAGATGCAAATCATACTTCTATCTTGTAAGCCATTCATTTGAGGGGCTGCAACAGAGAAACAACGATGTGCGGCGACAGCCAAAAAAGCCAATACAATCCTAAGTTGCATTAATTAAGATCAAGGGAGGTACTAATACCATTCTATCAAGTCTTAGTAAGACCACACCTGGAATATTTCACCCAGTTTTGCTCACCACACTATAAAAAAGATGTTGAGACTCTAGAAAGAGTGCAGTAAAGAGAAACCAGGGGATTGGAGGCTCAAACATATGAAGAACGGTTACAGGAACTGGGCCTGGCTAGTCTAGGGAAGAGAAGGACCAGGGGAGACAGGATAGCAGCCTTCCAATATTTGAGAGGCTGCCACAGAGAGGAGGAGGGGGTCAAACTATTTTCCAAGGAGAAATTTTCTGACAGTGAGAACAATGAAGCAATGGAGCCAAAGTTGCCTTCAGAAGTTATGGGAATTTCACCACTGGAAGCTTTCAAGAAGAGATTGGACTGCCATCGGTCAGAAATGATGTAGGTTCTCCTGCTTGGGCGGGGGGTTGGACTAGATGACCTACCAGGTCCCTCCCAACTCGGTGAATTTGTGTTAAGTCCAGAGAGTACTTGTAAAGCAGGACTGTACCGAAGTCTAAATGCTGTTGCTAACGCTAAGGTAGTGTTGACCTCTGGAGAGGCTCAAACGACAGATGTTCAGCTCTTTCCGGAGATCCTCTGCTCCCAAGGAACTTCATTGCTAGTCTGCAGGTGTGGGAAACAGTGTTTACAATGTTGGATCGATAAAGGCACGCAAAGTGAAAAGGACAGGGTGGAAAACCAAAAGCATCCTTAAAATTAAATGTCTTCTCTCCCACCCCTTTTATTTTTGGGTTTGCTCTTTTCCCACGACTTTCAAGAATGAGAGATTTGCGTTGGACTTTTAAAAAATTCTGGCCAATGGGGTAGACCCCCTTAAAGGAAAGGAAGAGACCAAAAAACTCCCACACATTTAGTCCCTCGTTTTTGAGTTGACCTCTAAAAAGGACTCCAAAGTGCCGTGGTCAAATCGTGGGACAGCATCTTTTCCATATTGTGCTATTGTTCTGTCCTCCAGCTGTGCCCCTTTCTGACCAACCTTCTCACGTGCTCATTTTCTCCATCATAAAAGAAGCCGACCATCAGAGGCCCTAAGAAAAGAGAATCAATCTCCCCCGTGGGTTTTTCTCTTGCCGAGTGGAACGAGCAGGTGCGCTGAGCACTTCTCCTCTCCTTTTCTTCCCTTTCTCTTTCCTGCACACCCCCCCCCCGCCCCCAATCCTGCAGGTTGAATCAATAACTCAACGGGGGAGGGGGGGGCACAGAACTGCCTTTCAAGCATTCTGATAAATAAAAGCCAACGACCTGCCGCGTCATTGGCCACAACCTAATTAAAGTCCCAGATGTTAATTGAGTCTTTTGGAGCTTGGTTGGTTTTAACGGTGGCAAAGAAGTGAGCTGGATCATTCTTGCGATTCCTTTTTTTTTCCAGAGTACAAAAGGTTTGTTTCCCAGCTAAATAATCTGTTGTTAATCAGGACTGGCCAGAAGATGCATTTTGCATTTCTCTCTCTCTTCTCTGTCTCTCTGTCTCTGTCTCTCTCTTTTCTTTCTCTCTCTCTCTCTATTCTCTCTCTCTCTATTCTCTCTCTCTGTTTCACTCTTCTTGGTCTCTGTCTGTCTCTCTCTTCTCTCACTTCTGCCTCATTCTCTCTCTCTGTCTCTTCTCTCTCTTTCTCTCTCTTCTTTCTCTCTCTGTCTCTATTCTCTCTCTATTCTCTCTCTCTCTATTCTCTCTATCTGTTTCACTCTTCTCAGTCTCTGTCAGTCTCTTCTCTCACTTCTGCCTCATTCTCTCTCTCTCTGACTCTTCTCTCTCTCTGTCTCCTTTCTCTCTCTGTCTCCTTTCTCTCTCTGTCTCTGTGTTTCTCTCTCTCTCTTCTCTCTCTCCTCCTCCCTCTTCTCTCTCTTCTCTTTATGTGTGTATGTGTGTGTCTCTCTCTCACACACACCCCGACGGAATGATCCCGGTTGATTTCTGGGACCATGTGAAAAAATACTGGTTGTAGGTTTTTTTTGACACTGAGGAATATTTAGACCTGGGGTATAACAGAATAACAGAGTTGGAAGGGATCTTGTAGACTTTCTAGTCCAACCCTCTGCTCAAGGTGGAAGACCCTCTATCATTTCAAACAAAAAGCTCTCCAGGAAGGAAGGAAGGAAGGAAGGAAGGAAGGAAGGAAGGAAGGAAGGAAGG
>NW_020769351.1:2184196-2196320 GCF_900518735.1 Pseudonaja textilis
AGGAAGGAAGGAAGGAAGGAAGGAAGGAAGGAAGGAAGGAAGGAAGGGCAATAGCATATACTGCTTCGGGATGCTTTACAGCCTTCTCTAACTGGTTTACAGAGTCAACAAATTGCTCCCAACAATCTGGGTCCTCATTTTACTGACCAATCTTGAGCTTATGAGAATCGAACTCCTGCCTATGGGCAGAGTCAGCTGACAGTGCTGCAATCCAACTACTGTGCCTCAATTACTTTAATTTAGTGGCTTTCAAAATTGTAAAGCAAGGCTCTTCAAACTTGGCAAGTTTAAGACTTGTGGACTTCAACTCCCAGAATTCCCGAGGTAACATGACTGGAGGAGGAATTCTGGGAGTTGAAGTCCATAAGTCTTAAAGCTGTCAAGTTTGAAGACCCCTGTTTTAAAGGAACAGAAAAAAATGACTTATAATGGGTCCTTGCATTTATAACTGTTGCAACATTCCTATGGCCATATGATCAAAAATGGGATATTTGGCAACCAGTGTATATTTATGACAGTTACAGCATGATTTTAGACCTCAGGTGGAATACAGCATCCAGTTTTGGTCACCCCATTATAAAAAGATGTTGAGACTTTGGAAAAGAACATAAGAGAAGAACATAAGATGTTTAAAGGCCTGGAGGTTAAAATATATGGAGAATAGTTGCAGGATTTCGGTTGAGCTAATCTAGGGAAAAGAAGGACTAGGGGTGACACGATAGCAGTATTCCATTATTTGAGGGGCTGCCCCAAAGAAGAGGGAGTCAAGATATTCTCCAAAGCACCAGAGGGCAGGACAAGAAACAACGGTTGGAAACTAATCCAAGAGAGAAGCAATTTAGAATTAAGGAGAAACTTCCTAAAAGTAAGGACAATTAACCAGTGGAACGGAAGTTCCTTTCAGAAATCATAGGTGCTCCATCACTGGAGGTTTTTAAGAAGAAACTGGACAATTCTAGTCCCACCTTAGCCATGAAAGGCAGTTGGGTGACCTTGGATCAATAACCAGGAGATTGTGAGTTCGAGTCCCACCTTAGGCGTGAAAACCAGCTGGGGTGACTTCGGGCCAGCCATTCTCTCTCAGCACAACCCAACTCACAGGATTGTTGTTGTGGGGAAAATAGATAACTCAAGATGGCAGACATACCGAATGCTCCTTCCTCAGAGCATTAAGTATGTTTGCCATCTTAAGTTATTTATGGAAATAATAAAGCCAGGAGAAAAAAAACCCCACTACTAAATAAATTGTCCATGATGAAAGTGCTTCTCTATCCTTATAATTGTTTTTATCTCTTTTGCTTTGAAGAAGTGATTTCTGTTTGATGTATTTTTTCATGGTCACTTTTAATTTGCTTTGTCAGTCCCTTTCCCCCCTTTAGGTTAGTTTGCAGTTTAATGTTTGACTTTGAAATTTAATGAAGATATTATATATACATATATATAAAAAAACTGTGCTGCAGCCGCCAGCACCAAGAATTGTTTGCTGGGTTTTTTTTTTATAATACATCCAGCAGAATGGATGCAAAACAATTTTGCATCCGTAGGCTGGGTCTCCAGATCTGTATGAGAGCATCCAGAGAGTAGTCTGGTTGGGTGTTGTAATGGCTCATTTCGTAATAGCCACTCCACTTTGGCACAGACTCACTTCATTCCACTTATCACTGTTTAAATCAAGCCTGTGCCAGATTACTAAATGGTCCTCGTGCTATTCCAATGATACATTGCATCCAGGAGAACCCCTTGGCACAGGCTTGCGAGAGTTTCATTGGGGGCGGTGGGTTTAAAAATAGTTTTCCCTGGGGGTTGCTGTCAGCAACAACTTTCTCCAGCTCGGCTGTGCTCTATTTTAAACAGCAGTTGCTTAAGCCTTGCGTCTCAAACACCATTTCCCGTATCCTGGAACAGGTGGCTGGCCTAAAGGTCCTTGTTAAGTTTGCAACTCCCAGAATTCCTTGCCAATCTGGTCAGAAGTTGGGGAATTCTGGGGAATTGCAGTCCTGACGGATCCGAAAGCTGCTAGGAGAGATTGCAGAGAGGTTGAGAAAGAAAAAGAGAACGGTCAAGAGATAGAAAAGGAAGGGGTTTCATTGTTTGCTTATTTCTTAAATAGCAAGTTAGCTCAAGTGGTAAGAACCCTGGGGAAAATATGTGTGTGTGTGTGTGTGTGTGTGTGAGAGAGAGAGAGAGAGAGAGAGAGAGAGAAAATATATATGCATGTATGTATATGTATATTTATATGTATATGTATATGTATAAGTATGTGTGGATCTTTGGTTGTTCGGGTTTTCTCCCGCGTAAGATTCGAAGTATCTAGGCAACGTTTCGATGAAGTCTCATTCATCATCTTCAGGCTTCTGTCTCTGGCTCTGTGCTTCTCAGAGTAATGTGAGATTGCAGCTGCTTCCTCCTTTTAACTGCCAGTGGGGGTGGGACTTGATTGGGTGGGGGCTTGGCTGTGTTCTGATTGGGTGGGGGTGTGTTCTCATTGGTAGGGGGTTTGGCTGTGTTCTGATTGGTTGGGGGGTTAGCCGTGTTCTGATTGGTTGGAGGTGTGTTCTGTTCAGGTGGGGGCTTGGTTGTGCTCAGGTTAGTCTTAGTTGTTGGGGGATTTGAGCTGGTGAGTTGTGATCTTGCTGTTTGGCTTCTAGTACGTGGTCCTGCTGCATCTTCATAGTGGGTGTCGGTTTGCTTCATGTATGGCTCAGAGGGGTTTGAAGTGGGTAGTGATGCAGCTGCAGTGCAGCTTCTGGTCCATGGTCGTGTCTCATTTTCTGAATGGGTGGGAGTCTGTTTTCTATATGGAAGTGTGGTGGTGGCATCTTGTGTGGCTCTCATGGGTGTGGGTCTGGTGTCCTTCTTCATGTTAGGTACTCGTCTGTTCATGAGGGCGGGTTTCCAAATGGCTGGAAGGCGGGAGGTGTCATCTCGTTTGTTCATGCTGTGTGGGCGTTTTTCTATCTCTATGGCTTCTCTGATTATTCTGCTGTTGAAGTGTTCGGTTTTGGCGATAGTTCTGGTATTTTTAAAATCAATTTTATGTCCTGTGGCTTTGAGGTGTTGGACCAGGGAAGAGGTCGTTTCTTCTTTTTTGATTGAGTTCTTATGTTCTTCAATGCGTGCACTTATTCTTCTGTTAGTTTGTCCAATGTATGTGGTAGGGCAGGCAGTGCAGGGGATTTCGTATACTCCTTGGTTTTCTAATTCGATTTTGTCTTTGGGGTTTCTTAGGATGGTGGATATTTTTCTGTTTGTGCAGAATGCTGTTTTGATGTTGTGTTTTTGGAGGATCTTGCTAATTTTGTCTGTAGTGCCTTTTATATATGGGAGGAGGGCTTTGCCGTTTTCTTGTTCTCTGTCTTGGATTTTGGTTGGGGTTTCTTTTTGGATTAGGTGGGTAATCTTCTTTCTTTGGAATCCATTGGCTGTAAGTACGTTGGTGAGAGTGTGTAGTTCGGTTTTTTGGTGTTGTTCATCGGCTAAGCACTTTGTTCTGGAGATGAGTGTCTTGGCTACGGAATTGATCTGTGCTGGGTGGTGGTGTGAGAGTGCATGTAGATAGCGGTTAGTATGTGTTTTCTTCTGGTAGATGGTGTGTCCTAGGGAGCCATTGGATCTTTTGTATACCAAGACATCTAGGAAGGGAAGTTGATTGTTGGCTTCTGTTTCCATGGTGAATTGTATTTTGGGGTGTAGGCTGTTGAGGTATGTGAGGAAGTTGTTCAGTTTTCCTTTCCCGTGTGGCCAGATTATGAAGGTGTCATCTACGTATCTGAGCCAGAGTTTGGGTTTGTGGTCGTATTTTTCCAGAGCTTGTGTTTCAAAGTGTTCCATGTAGAGGTTTGCGATGACAGGTGAGAGGGGTGATCCCATGGGTGCTCCTTCTATTTGTTTGTATTTTTGTCCATTGTAGGTGAAGTATGTATTGGATAGGCAGTGGTTGGTTAGATCTAGGATGTGCTTGGGGGGGTTGTATTTGTTTTGGATGGCTGTCAAGGCTTCTTTTATTGGCACTTGGGTGAAGAGGGATATGACATCGAAGCTTACTAGTAGGTCGCTAGGTTGTAAGTTTTGTTTCTTTATGATCTCGATGAACTGGAATGAGTTTCTTACGTGTGAGTTGATGGATTCTGCATAGGGTTGTAGTTGTTTGGCGAGGAATTTGGCCAGGTTTTGTAGAGGTGAGCCTATGGAGCTGACTATTGGTCTGAGTGGGGTTCCTTCTTTGTGTATTTTGGGGAGACCATAAAGCTTGGGGCATCTGGATGATTTTTCTCTGGGTATGATTCCTTGCTGGATTTCTTCACTGATGGGGGAGGCTTTTATTTTGGATTTGGTAGTTTTTTCTAGGTAGGTGGTGGGGTCTGTCTTTAGGGGTTTGTATGTGGGGTCTTGGAGTAGGTTGGTTAGCTTGGTTTGGTAGTCAGATGTGTTCATAACCACTGTCGCGTTGCCCTTGTCTGCTGGTAGGATTATTATGCTGGTGTCTTCTTTCAGGTTAAGTAGTGCAGTTTGTTCTTCTTTGGATAAGTTGCTTTTGGGTGGTTTGCTAGTGCAGAGGATGTTGGTGATTTCGAGTCTGATTTTGTTAGCATCATCAGGGTTGGTTTTGGTCAGGCTGTTTTCAACTCCGCATATGATGGTTTCTGTGGGGATGTGTTTGGGAGCGACAGCAAAGTTGAATCCTTTTGAAAGGACCTTGGTTTCAGCTTCAGTGAGGATCTTGTCTGAGATGTTGTGCAATGTTTGTTTCATGTGTGGCTGTGGGGGAGGGGGAGTTGGTTTCTGGCATTGTTGTAGTTTCCTGAGTTTGTTGGTGTGTGTGTCTGTCTTGAGGGTGGTCTGTGTTTCGGCTCTCCAGACAGCGAGTTGTTTGGATTTGTCCCAAAGTAGAGGGTGAATCTTGTTGCTGAGTCTGAGGTGGAGTGTGAGGAGATCTTTGTTGATTTGGTCTAGGAGAAACCTTTTCGTGTGAAGTTCATTTCTAATTAGGGCCAGTTCTGTTCTTTTCCTCCCATATATAAAAGGCACTACAGACAAAATTAGCAAGATCCTCCAAAAACACAACATCAAAACAGCATTCTGCACAAACAGAAAAATATCCACCATCCTAAGAAACCCCAAAGACAAAATCGAATTAGAAAACCAAGGAGTATACGAAATCCCCTGCACTGCCTGCCCTACCACATACATTGGACAAACTAACAGAAGAATAAGTGCACGCATTGAAGAACATAAGAACTCAATCAAAAAAGAAGAAACGACCTCTTCCCTGGTCCAACACCTCAAAGCCACAGGACATAAAATTGATTTTAAAAATACCAGAACTATCGCCAAAACCGAACACTTCAACAGCAGAATAATCAGAGAAGCCATAGAGATAGAAAAACGCCCACACAGCATGAACAAACGAGATGACACCTCCCGCCTTCCAGCCATTTGGAAACCCGCCCTCATGAACAGACGAGTACCTAACATGAAGAAGGACACCAGACCCACACCCATGAGAGCCACACAAGATGCCACCACCACACTTCCATATAGAAAACAGACTCCCACCCATTCAGAAAATGAGACACGACCATGGACCAGAAGCTGCACTGCAGCTGCATCACTACCCACTTCAAACCCCTCTGAGCCATACATGAAGCAAACCGACACCCACTATGAAGATGCAGCAGGACCACGTACTAGAAGCCAAACAGCAAGATCACAACTCACCAGCTCAAATCCCCCAACAACTAAGACTAACCTGAGCACAACCAAGCCCCCACCTGAACAGAACACACCTCCAACCAATCAGAACACGGCTAACCCCCCAACCAATCAGAACACAGCCAAACCCCCTACCAATGAGAACACACCCCCACCCAATCAGAACACAGCCAAGCCCCCACCCAATCAAGTCCCACCCCCACTGGCAGTTAAAAGGAGGAAGCAGCTGCAATCTCACATTACTCTGAGAAGCACAGAGCCGGAGACAGAAGCCTGAAGATGATGAATGAGACTTCATCGAAACGTTGCCTAGATACTTCGAATCTTACGCGGGAGAAAACCCGAACAACCAAAGATCCACATACAAATACCCGCGAGAACCTCAGAAAACAAATAAGTATGTGTATATATATATGTATGTATGTAGGTAGGTAGGTAGGTCGGTCGGTCGGTCGGTCTAGGTGTGTTTGGGTCTTTTCCCGTGTAGGATTAAGAGTATCCTGGCGATGTTTCGGTGAGGTCCCACTTGCTTCAGGCTGGTGCTTTCGGCTTCGTACCAGTGCAAGCAGTGTTTGATCGCAGCTGCCGTCTCTCTATAAATACTGGTGGTGGAGGCTGGTGTGCTGGGCTGGTTGGCTGCACTGCTGCCTCTTGATTGGTTGATGGAGTTGATGTTGGTATAATGGGCTGTGTGATGGCCTTGTGAGTTTTGTTGTGGAGATATCCTGGATCTTGTGCTGTAATCTCCCGGGTCGTTTGTTTTGTAGTAATCTAAGAAGTTGCAACACAACAAATGACCCAGGATATCACAGCACAAAACCAAGGATACCACAGCAATAAATCTCATAAGGTCATCACACAACCCATTACCCAAGCTGTTACTACACGGGAGGCTAATGGAAAAGAGATAAAAACACAAACGACCCAGGAGATTACAATGCAGGACCCAGGATACCACATTGACTCTTATCTAACTCCAAGGAGGTGCTAGTCTAGTTAGAAGATTCCTGCTCGTAGGCATAATTTGCAATAAGTCAGTTGATGATCAGTTTATTTGCAATAAATTGAAAGATTGATGTCAGCCCTTCAAGCTAAACCATACTAGGAAAGCAGAGTTACAAATGTCAGTACTAATTTTATTACTGTTAAAGTAACAGACTCTTGCAAGCCTGAACGCACTCCCCCCGCTTCCTTCCTATGTCTTTGTAAGATCTAGTCATGTCTGAAACACTTTCTCATCTTACATTTCTGCCCCGTATTCGGGTTTCTTTTATTGGTTATTTTGGTAGCAGCTCTTCCTCCTGTTCCTCAAGGTATACTTATTGCCATTACAAGAACTCATAATAAACCATTTTCCAATTTTCCAAGATTCTGTGTTTATCTCGGATGAGCCTTACAGGCACTGTAGAAGAGGCTTGTTGTTCTGGCTTCCTTGTTCATGCCCAGATGCTTGAGGCTTGGCAGCTGCTAGATTTGGAGACAGGTGGCAGACATTATGTGGGGAAATGAGCCCCCTGAGTTAGAGAACGCTGTTCTTGAGAATCGGTGGGTTAAGTGGCCTGTATCTGTAATGGTGTCTTCAGGCCCAAATAGCACAACTTGAAAACGCCCAAGTTAGGAGGGGGATTTGGAGGTGGAGCTGAAAAGATTACATGTACATGTTTGCAGCAAGAGAATAGAATGGGCTGTATGGGACCTTGGAGGTCTTCTAGTCCAGCCTCCTACTCAAGTAGGAGAACCTATAGGTTAGATAGTTTGGTTGGGAGGAAGAAAGCTAAGGCAGCTCCAAACTACTTGCAACTTTAAATACATTCTCTGAGAATCATTAAGTATAGCGATTCTCCGAGGATATCTTCAAAATTGCAAGTAGTTTGTTTCTTTAGTTTGGCAAGATTCTGTCTGTAGGTGAAGAACAATAAAGGAAAGTGCCCCGTAATTCTGCATGTCCTTTTTGTATTTGGGGTGTGAGTTTGCAAGACATGCTAACCTCATGTATAGATATGCAGAGCTGCCATGTTTACAGAACACACTGTGCCAACCAGAGGTGATATTCAGCCAGTTCTGACCAGTTCTGGAGAAGTAGTAGTGGAAATTTTGAGTAGTTCGGAGAACCGGCAAATACCGCCTCTGACTGGCCCCGCCAACCCCATCTAATCTCTGCCTCCCGAGTCCCAGCTGATCGTCTGGGTCTTCTTGTGTTGCCCTGCACAGGAGAATGGAGCTGAAAAGCAGGTTAGTGGGGTGGGGAGGGAAGGGGATTTTGCAGAACTTTCTCCTGCCATGCCCACCAAGCCATGCCCACAGAACCAGCAGTAAAAAATTTTGAATCCCACCACTGGTGCCAACATGAGTCATATTGTGGGTTAAGGCAACGGCCTGATTCCCACAACATGTTTAAACACTGGTACATTGTGTAAAGCCAAAGCATGTTTTGGTTAGATAAGCTGCAGCTTATACAGTTCGATATCGCAAGCAGGCAGTCCTACATATGGTGACTGACATCAGTTCCTTGTCAAAGCTGAAAACCTTTTATCACTGATTCCTTGGCTAATTGCTACAAGGTATGAACAAATGCAAACCTTTTGGTGTATGGTTCCCAATCGCTACCTCCAACTTGGTGAAACGGCACTACCAAATACAAGTAGTCCTGAATTTACGACCATAAAGGAGCCTAAAATTTCTGTTGCTACACAAGACAACTGTTAAATGAATGTTGCCCTGTTTTAGGGGCTTTCTTACCACAGTTGTTAAGTGAATCCCTGCAGTTGTTAAGTGAATCTGGCTTCCCCATTGATGTTGTTGGTCAGAAGGTTGCAAAAAGGGGTCACGTGAGCCCAGGACACTGAAGCTGTCACAAATATGAACCGGTTGCTGCAACAGTCATAAGTATGAAAAACTGTCATAGGTCACTTTTTTCAGCCTCATTGTTACTTCGAATAGATAGATAGATAGATAGATAGATAGATAGATAGATAGATAGATAGATGATAGATAGATAGATGATAGATAGATAGAATTATTTTATTGGCCAAGTGTGATTGGACACACAAGGAATTTGTCTTGGTGCAAATGCTCTCAGTGTACATAAAAGAAAAAGAAATACATTCGTCAAGAGTCAAGAATCATCAGGTACAACACTTAATGATAGTCATAGGGTACAATAAGCAATCAAATCATACTAGGAAACAGTCAATATAAATCATAAGTATACAAGTGACAAAGTTAGTCATACAGTCGCAAGTGGGAGGGGTGATAAGGGGTGACGAGAAGATTAATAGTAATAGTTAGTGCAGACTTTGTAAATAGTTGGACAGTGTGGAGGGAATTATTTGTTTAGCAGAATGACGGCATTTGGGAAAAAACTGTTCTTGTGTCTAGTTGTTCTGGTGTGCAGTGCTCTATAGCATCGTTTTGGGGGAAGGGATTGAAACGACTTGGGAGTAAGGTTGCAAGGTAATGGCCCCTCCTTCAAGAGGATAAAAGCCAGCTGTGAAGCGAATGTTCTTTGCAGGAAGCAAAGACATTTTGAAACTCAGCCTCATGAACATTACAGTATCTTAATTTGGTATTTGAAGACTCTTGTGTTGTGAAATATTTCTTATCTGTGATTCTTGGCAATCTTGTACAGTTTTGGCAAGATTTGTGCTTTTCAGAGTTAATTAGTTTGCAGCAGCCTTTTAACCAAGGATTCATAAGACAGATTAAAAGGTTTCTGGTCCCTTCGGTTATTGTTTGTCTTATTGGAAAAGGGTTTGGGTCAGAACACTCCTTAAAAACTTCGGGAAACCTCTGAAGGCAGGCCATTCCACTGGTTCATCGTTCTCACTGTCAGGAAAATTCTCCTCAGTTTTAGGTGGCTTCTCTCCTTGATTAGTTTCCATCCGTTGCTTCTTGTCCCGCTCTCAGATGCTTCAAAGAATAGATTGACTCTTTGTACTTTTGGCAATCTTTTAGATATTGGAACACTGCTATCCCATCACCCCTAGTCCTTCTTTTCATTAAGCAATGAGACTAAGCATAGGGAAGATGTTGCAGAGCCAGACTGAATTTATGCACGGGACAATGTAAACCTTTCATCCCTCAGAAAGTGGTGTAAGATAAGGATTGGGAAAACTTTCCTAGGGAGTCTAAAAGGGTCACAGGAAAGAAAGCGAGTTGAAATAACTCCCAGAATACAAATTCTTAGGTCACGTCCTCTGCTGATTCAGCTGATATTTGAACTTCATTACTCAGTTCTAAGAGATTTGTAATTCCTTTCCGAGAAGACTAATGGCCGTCTGGAGTTGTGGGGTTGGGTAAGTTGGCCATCTATACCGGTGCAGAGTAAAAGCTGGGAATAATACAGGGAAATATTGCAGCATTAACATTATTGATTTATAAGATTGATTGAGCCTCTGTGGTTTTTGCCCTGGTTTGCCTGGATGCTGAAGAGGGAAAAAAAAAATGTTGTTTTTAATAAGAATGCGTTGCAAATCTCCTCCTTCTCCTCCTGTGACAGCAGAACTGCCTACATCTAAATATTCCCATCAGGTTTATACATTGTGCATCAATTTTTGCAGGGGTTCTGTGTGTGCGATGGAGCCTCGTGGACTCTTAAGAAAATCTCATACGCCTCTGAGGTCAGGAACTCAGCAAGGTCTCAGATTTGAATCTGGAGAATCTGGAGAAGTCTTCAAACATCTCCATAGATACCTACAGAGCTATTGATGTAGTAGTTCTTCTGCTATTGGACAGCTCCGATGTAGAAGCTGAGTCTTCCACGGTCTTAGGAGCAGCCATTCTGAACAGACACCAGACAGATGGATGGAACGTTATCTCGGTCATTGACCAATACAAACACAATCAATCAAAGGAATGACACATAGCTAGTTTCTAACAACAAGAACTACTAGCAACAATTTGTGGGCGAAGCTTGTGCATAACGTAGAAAAGTGGCGCTCCTTTGAAAGAAATAGATTTGTCCTGATTATTTAAACAGAGAGTGCAGATGAAAGTTATCAGTGCATGCTGGAAATTTAAATGAAAGAGGGATGATCCACTGGTTGTGAATATCCCTGCAGAATCAGTAATGCAGAAGAACCTGAGTTGTGGATTCTAGGGCCTCCTATCATAGGGGCTGTCAGCCCCGGATCCACCTTGAACCAGATGCTGAATTGGGGTGGAGAGTTTGGTTGAAACGCTGGCAGTTTTGAATTTCGTATGGGGTTTCCCTGTATTTCTCTTCCAAGACAGCTACAGGAGCCATTCTGGAAATGAATTCAGCCGCAAGCAAGGATAATGTTTGATCTTAGTTGACCACTGAAGGTTTCTGAAACAACCTGGTTTGTAATTTTCTTCAGGGAGCTCTCCAGGGTACTAAGAAAATTGTGTTCTTGCCTCTGACACAGTCTAGGATAGGGGTGGATCACTATGGCAACTTTACTAACTCTGGACTCCCAGAATTCCTGTGCTAGGAAATGCATGTTAACACTACTTTGGTTAATAAGATTTGGGTGTACTAACGCCTCTTAAGGTAGATAACCAAACTGGAGTTTCCATGTAGTTTTGCTGTTCGATTTTGTTCCACACCGTAAATAGAGCTTGTCTCATCTGGTGTCTTTGAAAATATTGATGTGCGACATGTCTACCATACCACAAAAATGTGTGGCATCCTAGATGCAAGTAGGGCCCTCTAATGAAAATAGTCTCTTATTTTTTTAAAGTTATCCAATCTTTCACCCAGGTAGGCGTCATTGCCTGAATAGTATATTTCCCAATCTGGTAAGCCAAAACCTCCTCTCTCTTTTAGCTTCTTGCAGAAGTTTTAGTTTAATCCTTGGTTTCTTTCCTTGCTATATAAAATTCAGAGTCATTTTGTTCAGGTTTCCCCCCCCAAAAAATTTTTTTATCTAATTTTATGGGTATATTTTGAAACAAAAAGAGTAGCTTCATCATAATTACAGCTATTCTGCCCAATTGGGGAGAGCTTGTATAGTGAGAAAGGCGTAGAGCTGGCACCAGGCAGGTTCTCCCTAGAAACTATTCAGGGTAGAGCACTTCCCTTTTTCAGATCAATCCAGAATAGAATAGAAATAGAATAGAGAATAGAGTAGAATCAGAATAGAATATAGAATGGAATGGAATGGAATAGAATAGAATTAGCATAGAATTAGCATAGCATAGCATAGCATAGCATAGCATAGAATAGAATAGCATAGCATAGAATAGAATAGAATAGAATAGAATAGAATAGAATAGAATAGAATAGAGTAGAGTAGAGTAGAGTACAGTAGAATAGAATAGAATGAAATTAGGAAAGAGAATGGAATGGAAGGGAAGGGAAGGGAAGAGAAGAGAAGAGAGTAGGGTAGGGTAGAGTAGAGTAGAGAATAGAATAGAATAGAATAGAATAGAATAGAATAGAATAGAATAG
>NW_020769351.1:2206130-2223785 GCF_900518735.1 Pseudonaja textilis
TATTATTATTATTATTATTATTATTATTATTATTATTATTATTATTAATAATAATAATAATAATAATAATATGCTCTGATGCTAAGGAGTTCTATTCCCCCTCCCCACCTGGAAAGAAATCTGCTCCAAATACAAAACACAAGCAGAGGAGAGGAGTTTCAGTTTCAGAGCAGCAAACAGCTTTAGTAAAGAACAGTTGAGTTAAGCCACGCCCGGGCTCCTTGCTGTCTCCTTCTTGCTCACACAGCAAATACTATTTCAGTTTCCAAACAGCCCTCAACTATCTCACACACTGACAGGACGCTAGCCAGATGAATACCAGTGGATGCTGGTGAGCAGAAACACAATTTTTTTCCCTTTATTTTCTTCCCCCCAAACTAAGCCCAATCACATCGTTTCGTAGCGAAGCACGAGTATCAAGCTAGTATTAAAATATAAATAAAATTCTGGACTGCTAAATGCCCTCAGCTTACAGCTGATCGTGATGTGATCTACACTTTGATGTGGGGCCTCGCAGTCACACTGAAGGGGAGGATGCTACACCCCATTTATACAGAGACGTTGTGTGAGGTACGAATCGAATCCCATCAAGGATTGTCCATTGCTAAAGTGGTAGTTCGAAGCCTGGCATCCTTTTTGTGGGCTCATGGATGTGTCTTCCTATAACTGGGCGCTAAGCGACTTTCCATTGCGAATCAATGTTAAAGTTGTTGAGCGGCAGTGCCAAGTGAACTTCCGGGATTTTAGCCTTCCTGTAAAATTTGAACTTAAATTCTGGGTTTTTTTTTTTTTTTTAAGGCAAACGAGGTTGCTTGAAATGGTAATAATAGCATGCACATTGGTGGTGGAATTCAAACCTTTTTACTACCAGTTGTGTGGGCGTGGCTTGGTGGGCATGGTGTGGCTTGGTGGACGTGGGCAGGGGAAGGCTACTGCAAAATCCCCCTTCCCTCCCCACCCCACTAGCCTGCTTTCCAGCTCTGTTCTCCGGTGCAGGGCAACCAAAGAAGACCCAGCCGGTCAGCTGGGACTCAATGGGAGGCGAAGAAGAGATTGGGTTGGCGGGGCCAGTCAGAGGTGGCATTTGCCAGTTCTCCAAACTACTCCAAATGTCCGCTACCGGTTCTCGAGAACCGGTCAGAACTGGCTGAAGACCACCTCTAATACACGTATTATACCAACTTCCCTGGCCTGTGACACTGAGGTAATGTCTGTCTCTTTCTCTCCCTAGCTCTCTGTACGGAAGAATGCGTCCACGGTCGGTGTGTGTCTCCCGACACCTGTCACTGTGAACCCGGATGGGGAGGGCCAGACTGCTCCAGCGGTGAGTCGAAGACACCCCATAATTGTGAAATAACCTGCCTTCCCCCACGAGTGTTTGGTTAGGTCTCAAAACTGGGCGAGCGCTGTCTTTGAAGTGGACTGCTCTCCATGATGAATCCTTTCCTTTAAAATGCCGCGTTTCTATTTTGAGATAAGGATCGTTCCCAGAAAGCCGTGGTTCTCTTTACGGTTTTATTCTTAGATACTTTTACTGCAAAGTCGTTTTTTAAAAAAATGTCATTCCTCCGCTATTAGTCATTCATTGTTCAGGGTCCAAACGGCTTTGCTCGTGGCTGAACTGCTGCAGAGAAAAGCCTGGCAGTCTTCTGCTTTCGAGGTGGGAGATGGAATTCTTTCTGCAAACAGAAAACTGGGGTGATTGCGCCGCACAGTGTGGCTGGACAAAGAGGTTACGGGTGCTCATTAGCTCTGTATCTGTGCCAAGATCCTGGCTGAACCTCACAGGGACACTTATTCTTCTCCTGTCCCTGTCAGCCTGAATTGTCCCTTTTTCCAGTAACTCTCTCATAAGCCTCTAAAACACCTTTTACCTGGGACGAGTCCAATTCTGTGACAGCCACAGTGAAGCGCTGACCTATTTAAGGTCTCCGAACTGTGCAGGAGCTATTTTGAAGTTTGTGATATGTGGCCTTATTTTTCCAGGGGCAGAAAGGTTCCTCTCTCTCTCTCTCTCTCTCCCTCTCCCTCTCCCTCTCCCTCTCTCTGGTTTGTGTGTGTCTCTGTGTATGTCTCTCTCTGTGTGTGTGTCTGATTCACAGCCAGCCATTTGGCTGTTTCTGGTGGAAGGAATCAGGTTTGGTCTGCTGAGTTCAAATCCTTCATTTTTGCAAAAACCCTAATTCATGTAACACCTTTTTAATTGACAAGTGGGTTGTATATTTGCTCGCTCTGTGACCTCTTATTTTTTTAAACTAAAGAAGAAGTCTAGTGCAGCAACCCAAACTCAACAGTGAGGTGTTATGCAAACCGCGATGGTGTATCTGTCACTTGTTATAATGAAACAAAGCTTATTAACTCTGCTAGAACAGCTTGGATCCAAAGGAGGAGGGGGGAAAAAGAGTTATTAAATTCACTACCTCCTATTTGCACTATTGATCAGAAATTTTGACAAGTCCCTCCCAACAAGGATGAGGATAATTGAGTATTCCTTCTGGGACGTTCTCCCCAGACACTGCTCTGGCCCTTTGTGGTGATGCCGTTGGTTCAAGTTCAGCTGGGGAGGCCGGTCGAACTCATGGCTGCAGTTCAATGTGACGCATCTCCTCTCTGTGTCCAGTGTGGTCGTGGAGATGGGCTAAGACAGAGATGGCAGCGGAGGCAGAAAGGAGAATTGCAAGTGTAAGCTCTTTCTGAGGGACACCAAAATGGCCACAAGGAAGAAAGAAAAGGGACGCATTTCTTAACAAAATGCAGAATACGGTGATACTCATTATTAATTGGTCCCAGGAGATGCAACGAATACCCAAAATAATAAGTACCAAATAATTTTTTCCCATAAGGAATAATGTAATGAGACACAAGGCAGCCGACAGTGACAAATTCTATCTTGTGAGCTGAGTACTAAACAAATGATGAGTACAGGGACAAAACTTTCACAGCAGAATGTGCTGAGTACCAAATTCGATGAGTTTCTTAGCAGTTGAATACCAGGGTACCTGTCAACTCATAACATATTCCTATGCCTGTTTTAGTAGTTGCCATAAAAGGGGGGCGGGGAGGGAGGAAATCTGGAAGAACAGTGCAGCAGTTTGAAATCGAAAATACATTCCAACTCTTACCTATAAAAGATTGTAACTCAAATACCAGAGCTTTTGCCTGGGAATATATTTAATTGGAGAATGTGATTGATGACACCCAGCCTGTGAACATGCTCAACTGGAGAATCTGGTTTATGACACACTCAGGGTTGGGAGGGGGGAAACAGGTGAGTGTAAATTACATATGCCAGAGGTGGCTTCATACAGGGCAGTGCCAGTATGTTGCCTCTAATGAATCCTTTGCAGTTTTTTGAAGTTTGGCTCGAGGATCATGATTTAATTAGGGCGATTGCTGGAATCCTGACAGTACCACTGTAACAGAGTTGGAGTGGGGCTTGGAGGTCTTTGACTTCAACTTGTCCATGTGATCAGCAGGAATGAAATTTGACTTGAAGACCAAAAAAAAAAAAAAGAAAAAAAAAGAAAATGAAGAAGTCTGGGATCCATCCCAAGATTCTACGGAGCTGCACATAGTTCTGAGGTCTCAGACTGTACAGGCAGCCCTCGACTTACAACAGTTCATTTAGTGCCCTTTTGAAGTCACAACGACGTTGAAAAAAGTGCCTTATGACCATTTATCACACTGGTGACCACTGCACCATCCCCATCAATCACGTGATTTACATGCAGACACTTGGCAAGTGGTTCATATTTATGACGGTTGCAGTGTCCTGGGGTCATATGATTCCCTTTTGTGACCTTCTGACAAGCAGAGTGTTAACTCAAAAGATGCTCCTTTGGTCTTTTTAGCTGCCAGAAAAAGGAATTGAGGGAAAACAAGGCATTCCTTAAGTGCCTAGATAATCACCTCAGCAGCCCAAAGTTGTCGGAGCGTGAGAAAGTTATTGGAGAGCATGATGGATGACTCTTGGAGATGGATGTGTCCCCTTGGAGAAGTCACATCCAGGAGTTGGGGGGAAGACCAGGGTCAAGGGGGAGATGTATGATATAATTTAGTATTGGCTGCACCCAGCCACGCGCCAACATGGCAACTTCTAATAAACCAATTTTCTTTTCTCTGAGATGCGGCTAGAGACTTTTGATTTGAATGCGGGTGGATTTGTTGGAGCCCTGGCACAGAGTCAATGGGGGAGCCAGGTTCACTCAACAACTGTGTCACTAAAACTGAACAACTGCAGTGATTCACTTAACAATATGGCAAGAAAAGGCATACAATGGGACAAAACTCACTTAACGAATTTCTCACTTAGCCACATAAATCCTGGGCTCAATTGTGGTTGTAAGTCAAGGACTATCTGTACACCAATGATGCTGGATAAACCACAGACTTCTGGGTAATGCTCTGCTGCCTTTCCAGGCACGGCTCAAACCCGGGACCTTCGGTGAGAAAGGCACGTAGTTTGCTATAGGGCAACACCCGAGTTCTCCCTGCCTGCATAGCAAGAACCAAAGCAGACAACACTTGAAGGTTATTATATTTTTTGATTTTAAGAAAAGGAGACATCCACCCATCAAGAGGCATGCTCAAAAAAAAAAAAAAAAAGGCTGGAAAGAATGAGGACGTTTGCCTGAAATACTGAGTCGCTATTATTAGAGAGCTTTTAAAAAGCCTCCTGTAAAAACGGTTATGAAATATTGCCCAGAAGTGTCATTCTTCTGAATTACCCTTTTCATCACCATCTCTTCTGTTTGTAATCCTTTATTTTTTTTGGCCCGTGAAGACAATTAGGTCTTTGCCTCATGTATAAGATTTTAAAGATTTTAGCTTAACAGGGGAGGAAAAAAACTGGAATCACTATAGTAAGGAATGACTGAGGAGGAGGAATTGGGTCTCTGGTGCAACTCTTTAGCCTTCTTCCTTGTGAGACAGGTGCAAAGTTGGGGATTGTAAAATGGCCACCAACCCAGGGCCAGCTCTGGGCTTAGGTGAAAACCAGGAGGTCCTTTTGGTGATGATGTACCAGGCCTTAAGCAGGAACTCAAGGGGAAGCTGGCATCTTCTCTGCTTTAATTCAACTGGCTTGGTCATCTGAGCAAGCTTTGGCTTGAAGGTTTCTCCGAATGGCCCATTGGGCACTAGCTATGGGGACCACCTGCTGAGAATAATGCTTGTAAGAAGACAGGTGGTTGATGATGGCATGATGGTCCTGGAGAAAGGATGTAGAAAGGAGCCAAGGATCCCTTGATAATTAAAGGCAGATTTATGGGTTTATTGATTTGATTTGATTGGTCAATCGCTTACAAGATAATAGGTATAAGTGTAAACATGGGTACAATTACAGGAAATAGGTACAAATAAATGGGGTCAATAGGACAGGGGCCGTAGGCACGATGGTGCACTTATGTATGCCCCTTACAGACCTCTTAAGAATGGGGTGAGGTCAACACAGGTTAGTTTAAGGTTAAAGGAGTCGGGGTTAGAGGAGGTAACAACAGAGTCAGGTAGTGCATTCCAGGCATTGGTCACTCTGTTGTTGAAGTCATACCTTCTGCAATCAAGTTTGGAGTGGTTTACGTTGAGTTTGTATCTGTTGTGTGCTCTTGTATTGTTGTGGTTGAAGCTGAAGTAGTTGTTGACTGGTAGGACACTGTAGCAGGTAATTGTGTGTACTATGCTTAAGTCCAACCATTGGCAGGGTTAGTTGAAGGTTGTCCAAGTTTGGGCAATGTCTTCTTCCCCAGTTGATCCCATATCTCTAGAGCTTCTGCACATGGTTCCAAAAAAGAACCAGAGAGCCAGTGAAGGGTGATGGTGAAGATATTGGAGGAGGGAGACTTAAATTCTAGACTCTCCTCAAACATAGAGATTGCCTTGGGGGAGCAGCTCACTCTCAACCCAAGAGCCATTATAATGGCTAGTGGTGAAGATCCTGGATTAGGAACAGGGAGATCCAAGTTCTAGTCCCTCCTTACCTACAGAAGCTCATTGGCTGACTTTGTTCTGGTTCCCTCCCTATCAGCACATGAGCCAAACAGGTATAGGGTGGAAGGTGCTGGAATACGAGCAGAGAGACCCCAGTATGAGTCAGATAAATTCACTGGAAGGTTTAGGCACTCGTATTCAGTCCAGCCTTTCTTACAAGAGGTATGTATGGCTGGAAAGACTAAGGTCTTTTATAAGTTGCCTTGAGCTCCTGAAATGTACGGCAGGATATAAACAATATAACAATACATGAATTAAAAATATAAATCCAATCCATCATTATATAAATAAAATCTGAATAGACTTAGAAATGCAAGTCACCTCCGCTCCTTGTGCACAGCTACCGTGAACTGCATCAAATGATTTAGAAAAAGGATAATTGTGGGATCCTTTAAAAAAAAAAAAAAAGATTTAAAGCTAGAGGATTTTCCTACCTTAAATATCATAGCTTTTATAAGTAATTAGGAGTATTAAAACGATGACAATGATGGAGGTAGAAACATTATTCATAACTGATATTTCCTTACTGGGCAACTATCCAATATATATCATTTATGAAAGGTTTGGTTTCTTTTGTTTTTTTGTTTTAAAAGGACGTTCAGGAGAAGAACATTAGCCAACTAGTAAATTAACTATTCCCTAGTAGCCTGTACAAACGAGACCTCTCGTTAGTCTTGAAATCTCAGCATACTCGTTCTTATTAAACAGAAATTCTGCATTTGTTAGTCTTGGAGCTTTGAAGGTGGTTAATTAGCCATGTTTGGGGGGGGGCATTATTATTATTACCTTTATTGTCAGAGGACAATCTATGTACAGTGAGATTGGCTCAGCCTCCCTTCATGCACACACACCCCCAACACAACTCACAGTGAGGACAGAAGTCCCCGATCCAGTTCCAATCTTATTACACCACGTGATCTTGTTGCACAATGCGCCAGCCCTGCAAGTCTGTCATACCACGTTGACATGAAGTTATTTTCCATTCAGGAGTCTGACAGCCCACAGGTACAAGCTGTTCTTCAGCCTGTTGTTGCGGCTGGCTCTGCTTCTCTATCTCCTACCCGATGGTAGGAGTGTGAAGAAGGGCTGACCAGGGTGTGAGTCGTCCCTGAGGATTTTCCTCACTCTTCTAAGGCAGCGAGCCCTAGCGAAGTCATCTAGTGCAGGGGTCGCCAACCTTTTGGACCTCAGGGACCACCAAACTCATCATTTTAAATCCCGCGGACCAGAGACCCTGGGAAAATCCCCAATAAAGTCTGCAGGAAAATCTCCCACCCCGTTTTCCTATCGATCGATCATTCTTTATTTGGGATTGCAGGATACCGTCTCCAGCTCTGTTCTCAGGGGGAGGGAGAGAGAGAGAGAGAGAGAGAGACTTTTGGCTTCATGCAAGGAAAGCATCAGAAGTCTTTCTTTCTCTCCCCCAAACTGTGCCAGAATGGCATAGCCTCTTGGAGCAGGAGGCCTTTCAGGGTCCCAAAGACTCATTTCTGGTGGAGTTTGGGGGAGAGAAAGAAAGACTTTGGCTGCTTTCCTTGCATGCACCCAAAAGCAGAAGAAAGAAGCAGCCTGGTGGCCAGGCGAGGCGCGTGGGGCGTGTAGGGCAAGTCCCCCCCCCCCCCCCCCTCCCCCCCTCCCCTCACTACCTCGTGGTGTTTGCAATGCAAGCGACGCAAGCCTTGTGTTCCCTCGGGCCATGTGGGCAGCGCAGCCTTGAGTTTCAGTGGCGCTTGGATCAATTGCTTTGGGGAGGACATTTCTCTGCTGACCACCAACATTTTCTCACAGACCACCAGTGGTCCCCAGCCCACTAGTTGGTGACCACTGATCTAGTGGTGTCAGGGAACAGCCCACGATGTTTAGTGCTGTGCTCACCACCCTCTGTAGCGTCTTTCTAACCGCAGCTGTCAAGCCAGCATACCACACCGTCATGCAATATGTGAGGACGCTTTCTATTGTGGACCGGTAAAAGGAGGTCATCACTTTATTCTTTTACAAGACCCTGAGGAAATGGAGTCTCTGTTGGGCCAGAAAGGCCACCTGGGTTGTGTTGATTGGCAAGCAGAAGGTCTTGTTGCCCAGGAGTGGTAGTAGTGTTGCTGTTAAAAAACAAACAAACAGGCCCATGGCATAAGAGAATCTGTGGGATGGAAGGAGGTCTTCTAGTCCAGCCTTCTATTCAGGGCAGAAATACCTAGAGTAGGTGTCAGCTTTGGAAGCCATATTGAGACCAGATGCTCCCACACTGCCACATTCTGAGCCTGGGAAAGTGTGAGGGGAGAATTTCTTGGAGTGTATGCAGTTAGACATAATAACATTTTTCTTCTAAGTCAAGGTCATGTTGTCCTGCGCATAAGTGAGGGAAAGTCTCAAGTTAAATCTCCAGTGATGGAACACCCACAACTTCTGGAGACAAGTTGTTCCACTGATTAAGTGTTCTCACTGTCAAGAAATTTCTCCTTAGTTACAGGTTGGATCTCTCTTTGATCCCCTTTCCATCCATTACTTCTTGTCCGGCCCTCTGGTGCTTTGGGGAATAAGTCACCCCACCTCTTCTCTGTGATAGCCCCTCAAGTTCTCTTGGGATGATCACTGAAGGCTTGGGAAGACACCCCCGCCCCCAACTCTTGACTCAACTTGTTGCCCGTGTCCAGCTTAAAACCACCTAATATAAATTATAAACCATGCTTTATTAAACTATCTGTGGATCCAGTCATTAAACCATGACTGATGTGAACCACGGTTTAGTGAGATGCCTAATCCTGTCCAGTACGGAGTTACAGGGAAAGATATTGCAGGAGGGTGGTCGGAAGGTTGATGATGACCAGGTGAGCAGCTACCTGTCTCTCGGCTCTACTGACATCATTGTGGTATCATTGTTGGAAACATTGGAAAAGGAAGGCTGATGCTTCTGCCATGGGTTTCTGGAGGAAATCTAGTCCAATTTAACAAATAAAGGTGGCTTCTTGTAATTTTGTATTATTATTATAGCTTGAAGCCTTAACTTTTAGACCAAGGGTGGGCGGCTATGGTATCTTTATAACCTATGGACATGCTGGCTCAGGAATTCTGGAAGTTGAAATCTACAGGTTGTAAAGGTGCCATACTTGCTCACCTCTGCTCTACACCAACTGGTCTCCTGGTCTTAAATCTACCAGGGTTCTTTCTTCATTTGTAAATATTTTTTTTCTTGGTTCTACTCATTTTTCCCATTAATGCAAACGATAAAATCCTAAATGGCAATTTCACTGAGGTACAGTGACCTAGCTTACCTGTGAAAATGTCATGATCCAAGACATTTGTGGTCCGCCTTCTGCCTGACACAATTCCTACAGGAGAATTAATATCTGTCAAGGTCAAAATGACTTCTAGACAAACTGTTTTATCAATAATGGGAGGAAATTTCTGCTGTATTTAACTTGGTCTGACCCAACACACACACACAGAGATCCCCCCCCCGACACACGCATACGCACCCCTCTTTATTTTACTGCACACTGATTGCAAGTTTTGTCTGCAGGCTTTTCTTACATTGTGTACCAGCAACCACTCATACCTTATGGATTCATTATCATAACAATCAAAAGAGAAGCGATCAGAGTTTTAAGGGAAGTATCCGTGGAATAAAAAGTGCTTTCAAGCCTTACCGGAAAAATATTTGTGAGATAAAATTGATAGTGAGCTCCTCTTTTCAAAAATCACATTTATCTCTTCCCCCACCCTTTTCAGGTTTTGTGTCATGCCCCTGTTTGGAATTTGACTCCAAGGGAGAGGTGGAACAGCTGACAGGGAGTGGGAGTGTGGCTCTGGTGGCTGTGGAGGAAACTGGGAAACTGAATGTCCGGCTGAGCATTCAGAGGAGGACCCAGGGCCACCCTCTCTTCACCCTAGGGCTCGCAGGGAGGAATGGATAAAGGCGCAACGTGGGTTATGGGGGAGAAAAAGGCCCTGATTCCCTTCAATAGCTGCAGCTGGGAAAATAGGATAAAGAAGGTGCTTGCACACAGCTCCTTTCTGGAAACAAAGTGTGAACTTCAATTCCTTATCCTGCCCTGTCTTGATAATTGCTGCAGTGTGGTTTGTTTGATTTTTATTTATAATTTATATGTCCTTTGGGTTCGGATGGAATTTCTTCCTTTTAAAAAAACTGTTCTTGGGAGAGTTTTTTTCTTCAGCTGATAATAATTGAACATTGGGGGCCAAGTTGGAGGTATTAAAGGGACTTTGCCTATTTTTGTGACTTTGTTGCTTTTGTGCTATTCCCCGGGTCATCACATTTTGTTCATCTGGATTGTATTGTGAGGGGTCCTTGGTGCTCTCTGAGCTTGGTTGTTTTCTTGCGGACGTTTCATTACCCAAACTACCCATATTTTCCCCCAAATAAAACCTTATATAGTCTTATATTAACGTTGGCCTCAAAAGTCACATTAGGGCTTATTTTCCAATTAGGTCTTATTTTCAGGGAAATATGGTTACCAAATGCATCCTTCTAGCTGGCGATCTTAACCGGGTTTATTTTTGGGAGAAGGCTTATATTATGGGCATCCTGAAAAATCATGCTAGGGATTATTTTCAGGTTGCATCTTATTTTAGGGGAAATGGGGTAGGTAACATCATGAGTACCAGTAAGGAGTGCTCTTGGCTGTCAGTTTATATTCTGGTGACTTGCCTGTCTGTGTCGGTTGGGATAGTCTTAAAGGTTCTTTTGGGGGGGGGGGGGCTGTTCCTTGATTGGGGTGTTGTTCACTTAATTGTTGGTCTGAGGTTAACCTTGGAGTTCATTTATGCTGATCTGGGTGCTGATCGCTGATCGCTGATGGAGAGGTGCTGGAGTCTTTTTGATCTTTTTGGGCTGGGTGATTGTCTCTTTTTCACAGTCTATCGATATTGTTAATTTCTATAACTGATTTCTATCAATGGCTGATTTGTCAGAGTGCCAGGCTTCTAGAAATCCCCTGGCATTTTTGGACTTGGCTTGATCCAGGATGGGCACATTTTCCCAGTTGAAACTATGGTTAAATATGTCTATATGTTTCCCTGTCTGGTTTGTTTGGGTTGTTCAGAAGCGGAAGTGGAGCAGGGGAAATCTCGGTGTGAAAATTTTGTGCTCACCTGCTCGATTATTTCAAAGCAATTAGCTTTTAACAGACCAGCAGGCTGGTATCTGGCTTTCTGCAGAGAGAGGCAAACCCAGTGGGAATATTCCTGTTATAAGCAGAGGGAACATGTGGTTAGGAATGAAAGACAGACATTGACCATTTTCAGCAAAACACATACAGACATATGTCATTGGGCGAAATCTTCTGCGAGACTCCCTTAGGTGCAAGGATAGACTTTGCTGTGTGAAAAATCGTGCTGCCCCTAAGCACTGCATAGTGACAATTGGACTTGATGGGGCATCTAGGATTTGAAGGTAATTAGCCTGTTTGCATCACTAACCAGCTGGGTTCGTGCAATATACTACACATTAAACCTTAAACAACTCGGATTAAGAAAATGCAGTAACAGACTAACATAGAATAATAGAGTTGTCAGGGTCTTTGGAGGTCTTCTAATCCAATCTCAAACAGGAGATTATACCATTCTGGACAAATGATGGCTCACTTTCTTGAAAATCTCCAGTGACAGAGCACCCACAACCGGTTGATTGTTCTTACTGTCAGGAAATTTCTCCTTAGTTCTCAGTTGGTTCTCTCCTTGATCAATTTCTATCCATTGCTTCTTGTTCTGCCTGAAGATGCTTTGGAGAATAGATCAACCCCCTCTTCTCTGTGACAGACCCTCAAATATTGGAAGACAGCTGTTGTGTCACTCCTAAACTTTCTCTTCATTAGACTGGACATACCTAGTTCCCTCAACCATTCATCATACTATTTAGCCTCCAGACCCCAAATCATCATTGCTGCTCTTGTCTTCACTCTTTTTAGGGGCTCTCGTCACCTTTTTTGTATCATGATATCCAGACACAAGTATTGGATGGATCACAAGTATTCCTTGTATGGTCTTACCAAAGTGGTACTAACACTTCATGTGACCTTGGTACTACCATCTGTTGATATAACCTAGGACTGTGCTTCCTTTTTTATCCTTGACCCAAAAACAATTTAGCCAAATCCATGGCCTACCAAGATTTCTTTTGGCAGTATTCCTTCTCTGTTTTTTGAATGTGGATGGGCTTAGGGACTAACGGATATTCTTTGAGTCCTGCCTACATCTAACTATTGAATTGGCCTTCAACAATGTACACAATGCTCAGCCCAACACTCAACCAATGGAGTTGCATTGTAATTGACATTGTATAATTTGACACAATGTTTTTATTCATGCTATGTGCTATAAGATAATGGTGGGGTTTGCGTAACACATGAAGTACGAAGTCTCCAACTCCATTTCAGTTGAGCCCAGTTCTGTTGTATGGATACAGCCATTAGCTCATACTGTGGATAGACTTTGTATGTGACTCAAATTCACACTATGGCTTATTTTAAATTGACATATCTTAGCCAGATCTTTATGCTTAATATAAACCAGGGTGAGAGATTGCAGTGGTTATCTCTCCCTTGTAGATTGCAGTCACTGAGATGGATTATGGCTAAAGAAGCCTTAGTGTAGTTCCCATCCCCTTGTTGTGGTTCTCTTTTTTCATTTCTTGCAAGCATGTGAGGATTTCAAGTTAGGAACTGAGAGAACATATAATGGCTTTGACCCTGGTCTAGCCACTGTGCACTTTTAATTTTCTTTGAAATGTATATTGAAGAAATCACAGCTGGCAGGCCATTCTAAAGGTGGTTGGGATAACTGACCAGAAAAGACTGGGATTTGCAAACAGCATCTAGGAACAATTAGTCATATCTTCCGGAAACGTATGGCATGCTAAGCATCTCATTCTGGTCTGATGAAGAAATATGCTTGGTTTTAGGTATGTGAGAGAGAGAGAGAGAGAGAGAGAGAGAGAGAGAGAGAGAGAGATGAAAGGGAGAGAGAGAGATATTTTCCCCCACACTGACTTTTGTCAGTTTCGTGTATTGTCTTCAGTTTCTAACACTTATTTTTCCTAGAGGTAATATGACTAATCCTGCTGTAGCAGTAAGTGTTCTGAAGTTCACATGTGTTGGCTTTGTGAGCAAGCAAGTTAGCTTCCAACAGGGCAGTCCATAAATGTTGGCAAAGGAAGGAGGAATTTGGGGTGCATCCACAGGGGTGGGGGATGGGTGTAAAATAATTCAAGGTGGCAACCATGATGACTTTCCCCAATATATATGAAAAAGATATGGGGCTTCTGTTTATTTATTTTATTTTATTTTATTTATTTTTATCTTTTATTTATTTATTTATTTTTGTCAATTGCTTACAAGATAAAAGGTATAAGTAAAAACATAGTTATGAATACATGGATACATATAAGAAATATATATATATAACAATAGGACAGTGATGGTAGTCATGTTGGTGCGCTTACACACACCCCCTACAGACCTCTTAGGAAAGGGGTGAGGTCAATAGTAGACAGTCTAAGGTTAAAGTTTTTGGGGGTTGGGGAAGAAACCACAGAGTCAGGTAGAGTATTCCAGACATTGACCACTCTGTTGCTGAAGTCATATTTCCTGCAATCAAGTTTGGTGCGACTAACCTTGAGTTTGTATCTATTGTTTGCTCTTGTGTTGTTATGGTTGAAGCCATAATTAATTATTATGGTTGGTCACAGTCAGCCAAAATCAGCCAGGTGTTTAGATTGGATTCGGCATTTCAGTCCACCTATCCAGTTCTTCCCAAGGACCTGGGATAAGCAGATGTGAACGTCCAATGGTGTTACAGATATTATTGCAGGATGTAAGCTGTTCCAAGTAAAGTTGCCTTTTGCAATTGATTGATAGTGATTTTGTCAATGCCAAAAGAGTTTGAGGGGTGCTTCAGACATTGCCCTAAGGTGTTTATTGGTAATAGCTTTGCTCTCTTTTGCCACTGCCGTTCTATTTCTATTTGCAGATTTTTTTTTAATCTTTTCCAGTTCCTTCTCTGCTATCCTGCTATCTCCAGCTCCTGCCACATCCACTATCCAGATTTTTCTCTCTTTCTTATCAACAATTGTTAAGTCTGGGGTGTTATGTGGCAGGTGCCTGTCCGTTGGAATGCTAAAGTCCCAGAGCAATTTAGTTTCTTCCATTTCTATTACTTTGCCTGCTTTGTGGTCCCACCGATTCTCGTTTGCAGGGGAATGCTATTTCTGGAAAATAATTATTTCTCACTTTTTCAATATTTTGGTCAACTCTAGGTGGTGAATATACCTAATTAACCGGTGTCCTATTTTCCCCCATAGTAACAACTTGTCCAAGTCCCCTCCCCCCCAATAACACCCAATAACCAATTGGATTGAGCTGAAAGAGAGAGGGGTTTATCTAAAGTCAACCAGCCAAACTTCTTGTCTAAGAGAGGCTTAAACTCCTAGTCTTTGGATTTCTAGGCTGGCATCTTAAGCACTAAACCAAACTGACTCTCCAATTGTATGGTTATGGCCACCTTCTTGACTTTTGTGACACACACACACACACACGGAACCCCATGATTGGGAAATAAGATGGATACCATTCAAATATCTTCCCTTTGCCTGATCAAGTAGCTCTGAGCAAACCGCTTACCCAAATGGCTTTGCATAACAGAGAAGGCTAAAATAGGGTTATTGTGGGAGATGACCAGGCTGAGCCTGGGGGTGGGGTTAAATGCATCATCAGTCTGGAGTCCCAAAAGAGACCAGCCTCCACTGCCCTCCTGGACTCTGTTGACTCTCAACTGGCACTAATTAGCATTGACTATTAGTAGATCAGATTCTTGTGTACAGGTTGGATGGAATAAATTTTTAGTGCTTTTCTAACTCCATCCTGGTCGTGCTTTCTTGTGCCTGATGTTAATGTCATCTTCTGGGATCCCAGCATAGTGTGTCATATAAACCGAGCCATCATATGATTTATTTAACAGATAATCAGAGTTGGAAGGGACCTTGTAGGTCATCTAGTCCAAACCCCTGTCCAAGAGGGAGACCCTACACCATTTCTGACAAATGGCAGTCCAGTCTCTTCTTGAAAGCCTCCAGTGATGAAGCGCCCACAACTTCCAAAGGCAACTTCTCTTCCATTGGTAGATTGTTTTCACTGTCAGAAAAAAAATCTCCTTATTTCGTGGTTGAAGCTCTCCTTGTTCAGTTTCCATCCATTATTCCTTGCCTGGCCTTTGGGTGCCTTGGAAAATAGCTTGACCCCTTCCTCCTCTCTGTGGCAGCCCCACAAATATTGGAAGACTGCTATCCTGTCTCCCCTGGTCCTTCTTTTCACTAGACTAGCTAGGCCCAGTTCCTGCAACTGTTTTAGCCTCCAGTCCCCTAATCATCCTGGTTGTTCTTCTTTGCACTTTTCTAGAGTCTCAGCATCATTTTTGGATGCAGTACTCTAGGTGTGGTCTTACTAAGGCTCTGTAGAGTGGTATTAGTACCTCACTTGATCTTGATTGTATCCCTCTGTTAATAGTTAACTTAGGACTTCATTGGCTTTTTTGGCTGCCGCCACACACTGTTGTTTCCATGTGTATTGCATGTTAAGGAAACACACAGCAGTGTTACCTTGAGCTTACCGTGAACCATAGAGTCTGCCTGGTATGAAGGGCATTATATAAGCTTCCCTAATGCATGGATAGTGGAATAAAGGTTGCTTAGGTAAGTGTGGCTCAAGCTTTATTTACTGTGTTGCCTTGGTTGAAATGCTCCTGGTGGTATTTAAGGACAGCACCTCTTTGCAACATCTGGGTTTGAGGCCATCAGCAGCTCTCATCATTTGGTACTTCAATGCAACGTTGGGTCCTGCTGTTTGCAGCCTTTTGCTGTCTTTCAGCCCATCACTTCAACTTTTGAGATGACTTTAACTCAGAAGGCAAGAAATGAAAAATAAAATAGATTTTCCAGCCAGTCGCCTTGGTGTCATCTTGGGCTGCCAATTCAGTTGAAGTCCCAAAGCATTTTAATTTAGGGATTATTTGCTTGTTCATCATGAGAAATAAATAACCGCAAAGACCCTTCAGCAGAAAATGAGAGAGGGACAGAGAGGGACAGAGAGACAGAGAGAGAGATGGAGAGGGAGGGAGGGAGGGAGGGAGAGAGAGAAAGAGACAGAGAAACAAAAAGGGAGGGAGGGAGGGAGAGTAAGAGAGAGAGACACACACAGAGAGAGAGAGAGACAGAGAAGGAGAGAGGGAGGGAGAGAAAGACACAGAGAGAGACAGAGAGACAGAGAGACAGAGAGATGGAGAGAGAAAATTTAGGACCTGCCTAGCTTGGCTAGTGATCTAAACAGATAGAGAGTTTCCATCTGGCTTCTTGTCATTGAAATAAGAACCCATTTCATCTTTATCTTTGACGCGCACATGCAGCATCAAAGGTCAAAACAACCAGTGTGGTTGTATTAAAGGGTCCATCCCTGGACATTGAGAAGCTGAATCACTTTGGGTTTTGACTCTAGAAACACCAAAGAGACTGAAAATAACACCTGTTATGCGACTTTGCTTCTGTTTGGGATAAGGAGGGGAGAGGCAAACTCCGGGAGTTATCATACCACGTAATAATAACACAGAGTTGTAGTAGTTGTTGTATTGTCTGTTCACTCTTCACTGACCTGGCATACCTGATAGGGCTGCTGCCTAGACAAATTTATCTACAATCCTTTTCTTCTCTCAAATCAAAAAGCAAAGGAAAAAGCGAAAGTAGTAGCTCTTAAATTTATATACTACTTCACAGTGCTTTACAGCCTCCTCTAAGCGGTTTGCAGAGTCAGCCTCTTGCCCCCAACTATCTGGGTCCTCGTTTTACCCGCCTTGGAAGGATGGAAGGCTGAGTCAACCTTGAGCCAAAGTCCTGGCCATGGAAATGCAATATTACCCTTCAACATTGCATTCTAACCACTGTGCACCAGGAAAGAAGGAAGGAAGGAAGGAAGGAAGGGCAATAGCATATACTGCTTCAAGATGCTTTCCAGCCCTCTTTAAGCAGTTTACAGAGTCAGCATGTTGCTCCCAACAATCTGGATCCTCATTTTACAACCTGGGAAGGATGGAAGCCCGAGTCAACCTTGAGCCTGGTGAGATTCGAACTGCCAAATTGCAGGCAGCCAACAATCAGCAGAACGAGCACTGCACTAGCCACTGCGCCACCATAGCCCTTGTATCAAGAAGTATTGGAGATCACAGGTTGTCCATTCATAGCGTGTCCTGATCTGCCCCCCCTGCCAGGACTTTATGACAAGATTCCACCCATGATGGAATCTCCACTGGTGGTGTCAAGAAGGAGACCATGATCAAACCAGCTGCTAGAAAACACCAGGATTTTTCCTGGTTTGAAGGTGATGGCTTGTTTTTAGTGGTGATATGTCTCCTCATCAGAGCGAAGCCCCTTTCATCTCTGCTTTGAGGTGGGTGGCCTTTTATGAAGCAGAAAGTGTGACTAAAGGAACTTTTTGCTTACATATCTTGGATTTAGGGTTGGTTTCCGCAACATCCCATCGCACACAAGGTTTTCTGTGGTGTTGTGCAGCTTTTCCAATCTAGCACACAGCAGGTGTATCAAGAATGCAATTTCTAGTTTGGAATAGCCACTAAGCTAAAATGGGGAGAAAATCAAGGCCTTTTTTTTTT
>NW_020769351.1:2223795-2244065 GCF_900518735.1 Pseudonaja textilis
CTCTCTCTCTCTCTCTCTCTCTGTATTTTTTGACAGCATTTACCAAATTAAGATATAACAAGAAACTGGCGAGCAACCAATTTTCTTTCTATATACTGTAAACACTGACTAAATGACTCAACTTAGTTTTAATTCATTTTCCGTATCCTGCCATAAATGGTTGCAAGCATCAGTGGCTTCTTCTCGAAGGAGAGGAAAACATTTTCACTTGAAAGCGTTACCCTATATTTTTAAAATGCGAATGTGCGCAAGTCACTTTATCGGTTGGGTCTCCTGGCAGTGTCAGCCTTGCGAGGGGATTCTGACAATAAACACACCCAGAAGAACTATGTTTACTTTATTAAAGGTTACATTAATAGAATCAAAATACATTTCTCTCCTGTTGTCTTTGAATCCCAAAAAACTTCAGAGGGTTTGTTCTCAGCTTCCTACTCCACCCGCTGTCTCTTATTTTATTTCAGAATAACCGTTGGAAGGGATTTGGAAGGTCTTCTAGTTCAACTCTCTCTCCAAGCAGGAGACCCTATATACTATTTCAGACAAATGTCTCTTCTTAAAAAAAAAAACTTCTGAAGCAAAGCCTTTCCACTGGTTAACTGTTCTCACTGTCAGAAAATTTCTCCTTCATTGCAGGTTGCTTTCTCTCCTCGATTAGTTTCCATCCATTGCTTCTTGTCCTGCCTTCAAGTGCTTTGAGGAATAGGTTGACCCCCTTGTCTTTGTGGCAGCCTCTCAAATATTGGAACACTGCTATCACGCCTCCCTGATCCTTCTTTTCACTAGAGTAGCCATAGCTCGTTCTCTGATGGTTGCCTAGCCGGCAACTATTTCTGCTGTCTTCCAAGGTCCTTCCCACACATCGTTACAGGCAGGCTGGGAGTGTCAGCATTATATCCAGGTCTCCAGGTGCTCAGGAAGCCATTCTACAAGGAAGGTGTTGCCATGCACAACAACAAGCTCAGTCATCCTCTTGGTGCATGAAGACTGCAGCAGCCAGTGGACTGTGAGGTCAGGAGAAAAAAAGGCAGGTTTTGCATCAGTTCCCTTAGAATGAATGAATGAATGAATGAATGAATGAATGAATGAATGAATGAATCGTTGGATGGATGGATGGATCTATATAAATTACAGAGGAACAGAGTTGGAAGAGATCTTGGAGGGTCTTCTAGGATTATGTCAGAGTACATTCATGAACTGGAATAAAGCTTAGTAACATCGTCAGCCAATGAGGACTGAAACTTAAAGAGAGAATTTGGGCATGGTTTATCTCTGTTCTGTGCTCAGCTCTAAAGTGAAAGAGAAACTATTTTGCTTGCTTGCCCGCTGAACTAAAGTGAAACTGATGTCTGTTTCTGAGCACCTGAATTGCTGTTCTCCTCTAAACCTGTAACATGTCTGCTTCGGTTTGAGTTTGCTCCACGTTGGAGAAATCTACAACTGGTATTGTAAAATTTACTTTATATGTTTATAAAGAAGTTAAATGAAGGCTCGGCCATCTGTGTTTACTTTTCTGGCACTGAATTTACTGTAAGTAGCGATACTCTGAACAGATTAGGGTTTGAGTTTGAGTTGTTTTTGAAATACAGAAACCTCCAGGCTCCAGCCAAGCACAATCCAAAGCTTTAGTTGGGCCACATCAGTATCTGTAGTGTAAAATGTGTGATGCTACTCAATGTAGAAAGGGATTTCTTAATGTGGATATTTATGAATAGTTTAGATCAGGACCCCCGCAAACTTGGCAACTTTAAGACTTTTGGACTTCAACTCCCTGAATTCCCCAGCCAGCATAGCTGGGGAATTCTGGGAGTTCAACTCCACAGATCTTAAAGTTTCTGACGCTGAGTAACACTGTGTGAAGGTAACTAATGAAATGCCCAGTCTTCTTAGATCATAGATAACAAACAATATAGATAACATAGAATAACAGAGCTGGAAAGGACTTTAGAAGTCTTCTAGCTGAACCGCCTGCTACCATTCTGGGTAACTGACTGTCCAGTCTCTCTTCACTATTAATGAGCCCTTAATTAACAAGTGCTTTGCAATCTCTTCCCACAAATACATAGCATAATTAATCATTAATTATTTTTAATTAAATTGGTTTAATTATTTACAGATCATTTTAACTACAACCCTCCATCCCCAACATGGGAAGGATTAAATTACAATCTCTATTTATAGTCCATATCCAAATTGCGGCATTTCCAAAGGATACGCTTTGAGTCATATTTCTGGCAGCAGATATACAGTTATTTCCGGTTTTATACCGAAAAGGCTAGTTTCAATTAGTAAGCAACTGAAGGTCTCTAATCTTCAAGACAATCTGAATTTGGCATGTCTCATCTCCTCGCCCCCCCTCTTTTTTTAAAAGTTAGGATGCAGTAATACATTGACTCAGCAAATATAAAATTAAATTATGGTGTGGCCAATCCATAATAAACTTTAATGGCTGCTTAATTGTTATTCATTCAAAAAGGAGCAAAGAAAACCCCTATGATGGGCAGAGTTTGCTACAATAGCATCAGCGATGATGCTCCTGATGTTTCCTTTTGACAATCAAATACAGAGTATAGAATAACAGAGTAGGAAGGGACCTCGGAGGTCCGCTAGTCCAACCCCCTACTCTAACAGGAAGCCCTACACCATACCAGACAAGTGGCTGTCCAGTCTCTTCTTGAAAACCCCCAGGAATGGAGCTGTTGTGGTTCGCTAGCAGCCTGTGCAGACGGTAGCGGAATCGGACATGGGGAAGAATGGGGACCAGTCCAGGAGTCTGGAGAGGACTCAGGACCATCTGGGAGTGGGGTGCTGCCTCCTGATCCTCTGGAGTCTGGCAGCAGCGAGGCAGAGGAACAAGGGGAGCCTGTTCCCAGTGTGTGTGTGCGCAGAACTGCTAGAAGGCAAGAGTAGCTGAGACAAAAGGTGCAACTCTGGAGTAAGGCTTGGAGGTGATTGCCCCTCCCATAAGGTATAAAGGGCATGCAAAGGTAGAGAAACCTTTGCAGGAAGCAAAGTCGTTTGCTCTGTTCGGATTAATGCTTGAAGCTCTGTGTGGATTTTGTACTTCGGTTGGCTTTTTATAGTTAATTTGGCTCTTTAGTTGTTGGCAGCAATTCAAAGGAGAGAAAGGTGGGTGCTTATCTTGAGGGACTGTTTGGGACTCATTACCAGCTGGGAATGCACATAATTCCCAGCAGTTGAAATAAAACAAGAGTTGTTTTAACGAAGCATGTGCTTAATTATGGTCTCAGGAAGCCTTGGTCAGAACAAGAGCACTCACAACTTCTGGTGGGTGGGGGGGAGAGTCGTTCTACTGGTTGATTTTTCTCACGGACAGGAAATTTCTCCTTAGTTCTAGGTTAAGCTTCCACCCATGATTAAAACAACTTCAAAGTCCTTTCCAGCCTGATGCTTCCATGTCTACGTCCTATCATTTAGAAATGGCCAGCTTCCTCGAAGAGAGACTGTTCACAAAGTCGATTGAACATCACTTTGACCGGAGGTCACCCATGGCTGTGGGGATGGTGACTGTTGTTTGCAACACTGGAGCTGTTCAGCTCCATGCGAGATCAATGTTTCTGCTCAGAAGCAAAGAAGGTGTTTGGATTCTGTTCTTCCTTTCTCCGCTTTGGTTTTATTTTGTTTTGGCTCAGTTGCTCAATTAATGGTGCAAAGGTACATGGGTTTAATTTTTGCTGGATGACACAGTTTGCCAACTGTGGGTTTATTTATTTATTTTGCCCAGCTGTGCCTTGTTTGGGATGGCAATTGCAAAGGTTACAGTTGAAAGGGAATCATTAATGGAATGGCTTAGCTTCGTTTTTGAAGTTTTCCAAATGATCTGATTGTCCTTCTCCACGTGAGGAGAAGTTTTGCCTGCTGGAGGCGTCAGCATTCATCACCCAAAAGCTGAGGTCGGAGGGGGTAACAGATGGCTTTCTCCAAACTCCGAAGCCTGATAGGGAAGTTCTTTGAAGCGGGGCGCCTTTTTCTATCTCTAAAACAAACTGGTTGGGGTGACCTTTCTCGTTTCGGGAAGGTGGCTGCCAAATAGGTTTGTGTCAACCTGTTGCACGTTGGCGGAGGTAGAATTGTGACTCCAATCCAACTCTTATCAAGTTGGCAGATAAGAGAATGAGGGAGGAATGGAAAGCGATGCTGGTTAGGGGCTTGGAACCCAGCAGTCTTGTTTTTCTGGCTAGGTATAGTGATAATGGAAACGGGCAGAAGCTTTCCTGCCTGTGTTTGTGAGTTGCTGGAGTTGTCAGTCCCCCCGAAGTAAACTGGGTTAGAAAATCAACTCCACAAAGGAAGATCCAATTAAACTGAATTTATTTTACTAACCAAGCTACACGCAGGAATCTTCTTCACTAGCAGCACCTCCTTGGAGTTAGATAAAGACTTAAAAACTGTAACAAAGAAAGGTCGTAGTTCACTTAACAACTGTCTTGCTTAGCAACAGAAATATTGGGCTCAGTTGTGGGGAGGACTACCTTAAAAGGAAATCTGAGAGGGGTCTGAGGATGGCTGATGACTACACCCAGGTCCTTGTTTATACCCCCTCTTAGGAGGGCTGCTCAAGAAACACCAGGATGAAGCCCTTGTGGGGGACACAGAATAACAGAGTTGGAAGGGACTTTGGAGGTCTTCTAGTCCAGCAGGACACCCTTCCAGACAAATGCCTCTTCTTAAAAGCCTCCAGAGATGGAATACCCACTGTTGACGATGGGGATATTGCATCCAACATTGCAAAGGACGAAGGATGCGGTGAAGAGCTTGGCCCAGCTGCTTGAGCCAGCTGCCGAAAACAGATGTTGCTATTTTCTGATTCTCTTGCCCCCTCCCCAAATATGAGACAGACAGCAGAAGGAGACCTTTAAAGGAGAAAGAACAGACCCAACAGGGAAGCCAGGCAAATTAATCCTCCCCAGTTCTTCTTTTTTTGGGGGGGTGGCTTTGAAAGAAGAAGGAAGAACAGCTCAGCTGGGGAGGGCGAGCCAGAAAGCCTCTTTTATCAGCCTCCTCAGTTCTCATGGAGGGAGGGAGGGTCTCCAATTGTACAGCAGCTGTACGTCCTCTCGACAGCAGAAGGGAGACCCACGAGGGGGACTTCTCCAAAGGCATTCATCTGCTCTCCCGGCCTGCAAAGCCTTTATGAACGATGTAAAAGATCTATTTTATGGTTGCGTTCGCTCCGTAGGCTCCATAAACATTCTTTTATGTTGAAACATAATGCACTGAGCGAGATTCCCCCCATCCAGAGGGTACTTCTTTCTGTGAAGGAAAATGAACGAAGCTGCATGGGGGAAAAAGAGAGAGAGAGAAAGGGAAAATAAAGTTGGGGTTACCTCCTGATTCCTAGTTTTGTCCATTTGGGATAAAGGAATAGAAATTTGGTTTCTCTAGGGCATGGGCAGAGGTGGGTATTCGGCAGATTCTGACCAGTTCTGGAGAACTAGTAGCAGAAATTTTGAGCAGTTTGGAGAACCGGCAAATATCACCTCCAGCTGGAGATTGTACAGTCTCCTTCCCCTGCCACGCCCACCAAGCCATGCCCATAGAACCGGTACTAAAAAAAAAAAATTGAATCCCACCACTGGGCACGGGGCAGGAACAGCAGATGGGCTACGACCGGTTCGCCCTGGTTCAGACGAACCGGTAGCTCATGTTATCATTTTTAATTCCCGGTTTGGCGAACCAGTAAATCCAACCCCTGGGTGACCTTGCCCACCCTACCCCTCCCCTCCCTGGAGTCTCCATGCGGCTCATTTTGGATGGTAGGTAAGTGCAGGGCCCCCGCGGAGCCTTGGGGGAAGTCGATTTTGGCTCCAGAGCCTGGGGAGGGCAAAAATGCCTCCCTCCTGCCATGGTGCAGGAGGCTGACTAGACTATGCCCACCATGGCCACACCCACCCAACAACCCGGCAGAGAACTGGTGGTTGAAATTTTTGAAGCCTACCCCTGGACAGAAAGTTTATTCTCTATTTGTAGTGGTAGGTCTTCACATTTCTCCAATGTTTTTCAACCACCAAGTCTCTCTCTCTTTCCCTCCCTCTCTCTCTCCCTCTTTCTCTCTCTCTTTTATTAATTTTTTTATCAGTTACATTTCTTAGTGCTTAATAAACACCGCGTTGCCTGGACAAAACTCACTCAACCAAGGTCTGACTTAACCACAGAAATTTTGGGCTCCATTGTGGTTGTAACTCGAGGGCTACCTGTATTGAACTTCGGTTGAGTAGAATCCTGCGTGTAGCTTTGAATAAATCTATGCGGCAACTTAACGGGTAATCCTGATCCTTTGCATTTGACAAAAGCCCATCAAACCAGGGACATTTCTGCTGGCATCTAGGTTTGAACAATTCTTAATTTCAGAAAATTCATTCACGTTTAATGGTTTCTGGACTCCGGGGGCTTTCTTGACAGCTCCAGGGGGCAATTCCTGCAGGCGTCTAGGTTGGTTATGTTCTTCCTCACTCTGGGATCCTGAACGTTTATGCGTGGGTTTGGAAAGTAATTGCTTTTTAACTAGAGGACCAAAATGACTTTCTACCCCAGAGTTTTGATGGTTTGTTTGTTTTGTTTGCACTAATTAGATAAATTAATCACAGCTAGGTTTTTGTTGTTGTTGTTAATTTGGAGGCTAGATGTCTACTAAGAATCAGTAAAAAATTTCTCATTTGCGATGCTTTTGCAATGTGAATATTCCTCCAACAGGTCCAATCCAATCAGTCAAACACAAGTAGTCCTGAATGTATGACCACACTTGAGCCTGAAATTTTCTGTAGCTAAGCCGAGACATTTGTTGAGCGAGTTTTGTCCCCATTCTACGATCTTTCTTGCCCTGGTTGTTAAGTGAATCACTGCAGTTGGTAAGTCAGTAACACGGTTGTTAAGTGAATCTGGCTTCCCCATTGACTTTGCTTGTCAGAGGGTTGCAAAAGGGGATCCCATGACCCTGGGACATTACGACCGTCATAAATGTGTGGCAGTTGCCAATTTTTTTTAATTGCATAACCACGGGAATGCTGCAGTGGTTGTAACTATGAAAAAAGGTATTAAGTCGTCTTCCATGCCCGACTCCCAAATGTGCTGGAATCTATTTCTTGTTATCAACCAGCATGGGGGTCATAGAGGTTCCAGGGGTTTGGAAGGCCCCCTAAGTGGGAAACAAATTGGCTCTTATAAATAAAGGCATAATTTACAGAGCTCAGGACGTTGCCCCTCTTCCAAATAAGCTGGAAAATTCGTACCCATGGAATGACTTGTATCAGCAAAGAGACCTCATGGTAGACATTTGTAGAACCTGGATCACCACCCAACAATTTAAGAGACCACAGTGATTGTGTTCGCTCACCATGTGAAAGCTTAAGCGTGATCTGAGGCCAGCCTTTGTGTTAGTCACTCTCTTATTTGCTAATCAGACTGATGAAAGGTTGCCAATCTCATTAACTGCTGGCATTTGAGCAGGAATTATTGTTCTTAAGGAAATTGGGTGTCTTGGTCACATATTTAGGATTTTGTGATCTTAATAGTTCATAACTTGGTACTTGTGGGGCAAGGAAATTTGCGTTATGAATGATGCAGGCTTAGCACCGAATGGAAACAGATAATGCCCGTGTCAGGCTTCCAAGTGATGAGATCCATTTAGAAAGAAAAGAACAAAGTCCATCTTCCAAGACAATTTCTTTTATTTAGGAAAGCATCCAATGGTAATTCCGCATCTGACACAACCTGGAATTACCCCACAATGTTACAAGTTAGAAACAACCCCCCAAAGACACATCCTCCAGTAGAAGTAATTCAACATTGCTTGATGTCATAAATCTCCACCTCAGGGCCCCACAGCACAGACAGCTAGTTTCCCACGGAAAGAAAGATCACTTAGCCAAAACAACTCTCTTTATCTCCTCTCCTCCCCCCATTAGGAATGTGGCAAGCCCAAAATCCTTCCCCCATGACTGCCACACAGAAAGTAAGAAAAAGAATATATACTAAGCCTAACTAAAATGGCCACAGATATGTCAATTTTGGGTTTGACAGGCTGCCCTCCCTCATTTGAAAAGAAACCCCTGCAACCGCATAAAATAAAATATTGAAATTAGGTTAAACACAAGTATACAATGCGCATTTTAACCTCCTCTGCCACCCACAGAATTCAGTTTTGGCTTGTGTGGATATTTTTCATGGGATTTCCCCACCAATCTATCAGCATTTACTTTCCAGCGATTAACCCAAGTCGCTTGTGAAATTGGATAGCCTTTCCAATAGATTAAATATTGTAACTCCCCCCCTGAAAATCCTAGAATCCAAAATTTTCTTAACCTCATAATGTTCATGCTTCGCAAGGAACAAAGGCTTCGGAGGTGGCCTCAAGGAAGAATCAATAAAAAGCTTTAATAAACTACTATGAAACAGCCAGGTGCAAGAAATCAGGAACTGGGGTTGTTCAAATGAGTACAAGTTTGTTGCATGCTAACACTCTCTCTAAGAATCTGAACTACTAATGGTTAAAGCAAATTGTTAAAGAGTCAGTGGAATTCAAGGAGGGCTCGACTTAGATCCCCTGTAGATGCGAAGGGACACATGAATGATGATGTGTTTGACCCCTCCTTCAGGCTCAGCCTGGCCATCTCCTACAGGAATGGTCAGATAAGAGACAGCCTAGCCCTCAGCTGGATAACAAGTGAGGCAAGAGTCTTAGAAGAGAAGTTCCCTAATGTCAGGCACAAGAAATCAGGAAATGGGGTTGTTCAAATGAGTACAAGTTTATTGCGTACTAACACTCTCTACAAGAATCTGAACTATTAACAGTCAAGGCAAAATGGCGGTTGATAAGAGTCAGTGGAATTCAAGGAGAGCTGGAGGGCTGGACTTAAGTCTCTTGTGGGCACAAAGGGACTCAAGACTGATGATGTACTTGACCCCTCTTTCAGGCTCAGCCTGGGCATCTCCTACAGATAGTAACTTTTCACCTTGACTTAGTAGGCATTATACAATACAGGTACTCAATACAATGCAGGTCCTCAATATAACACAGGTCCTAAACCTACAACCATTTGTTTACAGGCTATTTGAAGTTACAACAGTGCTGAAAAGGTGACTTACGACTGGTCCTCACATTCATGACCAATGTAGCACTCCCACATTCACATGATCAAAATTTGGGTGCTTGGCAACCTCCATGAATTTATGACAGTTACAGCATCCTGGTGTCAGGGTTCCAAGTAATACACCCATATTGCAAACAGAACTCCGAGGCAAGTTGAGTCCTCAAAGAACAATTTTATTAGGAGATATCATCTTGGTACACACTGGTGGAAAGCCAACCCTGAGTGTTCCTGTGCTTTCCCACTTCATTAAAAAAGTGAAATTTTCTTTTCCCCCCAAACAATGAGTCACCTTGTCCAATCTGGGCACTGGCTAGCTCTTTCCTCCTCCTCTGGCCAGCCAACAGTTGGAATGATTCATGAGATAACTGTTTTGTTTTGGCTACAAAACCCCATCTATCTCTACTCCATCCCCAGCTCCAGGCTGTTTCAAGCCTGAAGCCATGTGAAAAGAAATCCCGATAGGAAAAAAAAAACTACAAAAAGGAAAATGGCCACAGCCAGATCAGCTTCGGGGTTGACACTTGGAGGGTGGGTGTAGGGGTTGGGTGGACATGTGATCAGAGGTGGCATTCAGCAGGTTCTGACCAGTTCTGGAGAACCGGTAGAGGAAATTCTGAGTAGTTCGGAGGACCGGCAAATGCCACCTTTGACTGGCCCCGCCAACCGCATCTATTCTCTGCCTCCCAGTGAGTCCCACCTGATCAGCTGGGTCTTATTTATTTATTTATTTATTGGTTTGTCAATTGCTTGCAAGATAATAGGTATAAGTAAAAACATAGTTATGAATACATGGATACATATAAGAAGAATAAAAGAAACAATAGGACAGGGACGGTAGGCACATTGGTGTGCTTATGCACGCCCCCTACAGACCTCTACGGAAAGGGGTGAGGTCAATAGTAGACAGTCTAAGGTTAAAGTTTTTGGGGTTTGGGGAAGAAACCACAGAGTCAGGTAGAGTATTCCAGACATTGACCACTCGGTTGCTGAAGTCGTATTTCCTGCAATCAAGTTTGGTGCAATTAACCTTGAGCTTGTATCTATTGTGTGCTCTTGTATTGTTATGGTTGAAGCTGAAGTATTGATTGACAGGTAGGACATTGCAATGTATGATTTTATATACTATACTTAGATTGGACCGAAGACGGCATAATTCAAGGTTTTCTAGGTCTAGAATTTCAAGTCTGGTGGCATAAGGTATTCTACAACGAGTAGAGGAGGGGAGAACTCTTCTTGTGAAATATTTCTGGACTTTCTCAACTATGTTAATATCAGATACATAATGTGGGTTCCAGACTGATGAGCTGTATTCGAGTATTGGTCTAGCAAATGTTTTGTATGCTCTAGTTAGTAGTGTAATATTACCAGAGAAAAAGCTACGTAAGATTAGGTTAACAACTCTTAATGCTTTTTGGCTATGTAGTTACAGTGGGCTCTAGCACTTAGATCACACCAAGCCACACCCACCAAGCAGTGGTGGGATTCAATTTTTTTTACTACCGGTTCTGTGGGTGTGGCTTGGTGGTCATGGCTTGGCTTGGCAGGTGCGGCTTGGTGGGCATAGCAGGGGAAGGTTACTGCAAAATCCCCATTCCCTCCCCACCCCACTAACCTGCTTTCCAGCTCTGTTCTCCTGTGCAGGGCAATCAAAGAAGACCCAGTCGATCAGCTGGGACTCAGGAGACAGAGAAGAGATAGGGTTGGTGGGGCCAGTCAGAGGTGGGATTGGCCGGATCTCTGAACTACTCAAAATTTCCACTACCAGTTCTCCAGAACTGGTCAGAACCGGCTGGATACCACCTCTGCCATCAAGCCACCCCACGCCCACCAAGCCACATCCACAGACGTGTGTGATGTGTGATGACCATTTGTGTCCTTCCCAGTTGGCTTCTGACAACCAAAGTCAGTGTGGGATTTGATTCACTTAACAACTGGTGGGGTCCGTTTGGGACCTTGTGGCGAGACAGGTTGCCAAATCAGACACAATTCACAACAACCCCCTTGCTTAGCAATCGACATAATTGTCCCATTTGTAGTCATAAACCACTGTTTACATATCTTTGCATATAAACAGGGACCGATCATGTTTGGAGAGAAAGCTTCAAAACTGCCCTGGAGAGATTTTGACACAGCTGACCTGATGTGTACATGCTAACAGCGAGCAAGATTAGACTGTCTCTTGAGATATCTGACGGTTTTAAACATTTTCATTTAATGTTGGGGTATTGCTTCGGGAAGTTGCAAATGTCAGGGCTTCCCCAGGTATCATATTGCTGACTCTTAACGTAGATAAATGAAACTGCCTTACAGTCTGTGCATCTGGTTTGATAGCCTTATCCCAACTGACAGGTGTATTTTCCAGCCGGTTCTTAGGAATCCTTCAACAAAATAGGAGGAACTGAAGTGACATCGTCCCTGTGAAAAACATGGGGTTCATTTTCTGGGTTTAATGAGATTTTTGTCTCTGAGCCACGGCTTTTCTGGCAGAATAGAATACAGAATAACAGAGTTGAAAGGGACCTTGGAGGTCTTCTAGTCCAACACCTCCCCCTGCTCCAGCAGGAGGCCCAATATTATTCCAGACAAATAGCTGTCCAATTTCTTCTTAAAAACCTCCAGTGATGGAACACCCACAACTTCTGGAAGCAAGCCATCCCCCTGGTTAATTGTTCTGTCAGGAAATTTCTCCTTAGTTCTAGGTTGGACCTCTCTTTGGTATGTTTCCATACATTATTTCTTGTCCTGCCTTCAGATGCTTTGGAGAAGGTTGTCTCCCTCTTCTCTGTGACAGATCTTCAAGCTCTGCAAGGCTGCCATCATGTCACCCCTAATCCTCCTGGATGTACCCAATTCCTGCAATCATTCATCTTACTTTTTTAGCCTCCAAACCTCTGATCATCTTGGTTGCTCTTCTTTGCACGCTTTCTAACATCTGAAAGTGCTGTTCAGAAGGTTCCGACCAGTTCTGGAGAACCAGTAGCGGAAATTTTGAGTAGTTCAGAGAACCAGCAAAACTCACCTCTGACTGGCCCCGCCAACCCCATCTCTTCTCTGCCTCCCACTGAGTCCCAGATGATCGGCTGGGACTCATCCTCCCAACCATGTTGAATTATGGCCCTTCCTTCACATCTGGAATTCCTTCTCCTGCCCTGCCAGACTAATTACCTCATCTTGCCTTGATTGGACTTATCGTTACAGTTTTTGTTGACCATGTTTTGGACTTGATTCTCTGCAGCCCAAGGCTGTTCCTGGGAGAGTTTTTCTCCAGCCCAGAAGGTAACCAGGGCATTGGGGGCAAAGTTGGAGCTAATAAAGGGACTCCTACTGATTATCTGACTGTGTTGCCTTTGTGCCATGCCCCTTTGGATCATCACAGCTATTATGGGAGTGGTCTAGACAGGCAAATCTTTTTTTATAAGTTTGTTGCTGTCTGAGCTTCAGATTGTTAGATCTTTGAGAACAAGGAAGCCCACTCATTTTCGTGGCAAATGTGTCCAGACAGATTAAGTCGGAGACTTTTGTTTAATAGCCACCATTAAAATGCCATTAGTGGAATTACCATTCTTTCTTGACTCTGCAATACTGAACGACTGAAAATAGCGTCTGCTTACGTAGCAGTTGGGATGAGAAAGAATGGGCAAGAAAGAGAAGTAGTTTATTTATTTTATTTAAAACATTTACATAGCTGTCCATCTCATAACTGACTTTGGTAGCTCTCAGTCTGAAGTAAAACATAAAAAACCACAACAAAACTAAGCACAACAAAACTACACAAAAACCAGGAGCCAAAACTAGGGGGTGACATGATAGCAGTCTTCCACTACTTGAGGGGCTGTTCACAGAGAGGAGGGGGTCACCTCTTCTCCGAAGTTGAGAGGGCAAAAGAAGAAGTAATGGTTGGAAACTTACCAAAGAGAGACCCAACCTGGAAATAAGGAGGAATTGCATGACAGTGAGAACAATTAATCAGTGGAATGGATTGCCTGCAGAAGTTGTAGGTCAGGAGTGTCAAACTCATGTTGTCACGGTGGTGTCATGTGACATATTGGAACTTTTCCCCCCTTTGCTAAACCAGGCATGGGTGTGGCCAGTGCATGACACATCCAGCCTGTGACACATCAAGCCTGTGGATCGGGAGTTTGACAGCCCTGTTGTAGGTGCTCCATCACTGGAGGTTTTCAAGAAGAGATTGGACAGTCATTTGTACAGAATGGTAGGGCAGTAGTGGCTAACCTTTTTGGGCTCCTGTGCCAAAAATTGTGTGCATGCTTGCTCACGTGCAAGCTCCCATAAGGCAATGCACACACACCCCCATGCCCCTGTGCATGCACGCGCAATCCCCCTCCCTCCCCCACGCCACACCCTTACCTGCACTGTGTCTCCCAGCTGATTTTTGGCCCATTTGAGGCCTTTTTTCGACCTCCCAGAGGCTTGAGGGAAGCCTCTGCAGCCTTTGCAGGCCGAAAAATGGGCCCATTTCGTCACTTGCAGTATTTCCAGAAATACAGGAAGTGATGAAACGGGCCTATTTTTCGGCCTGCAAAAGCTGCAGAGGCTTCCCTCAAGCCTCTAGGAGGCTGAAAAAGACCTCAAATGGGCCAAAAATCAGCTGGGAGGTGTGCACATGCGCAGTGAGGTAAGTTTGCCTAAGGCTCGTGAGCCCATACAAATGGCTCTGTGTGCCACCTGTGGTGGTTTGTTGTGTTTTTTTTATGTTTTACTTCACGCGTGCCATAGGTTCTGGTGGATTCAGGTCTTAAAATTGCCAAGGTTGGACATCCTGATGTAGCTGTTGTTAGAGTTTGCAGCAGAAATTCAGATCCAGAAAAGCACACACAGATGACTGATTCAGCAGGATTCTTTAACTTCTTTATATACGTAATAATATATGAGTAAATGCACAATACCAATAGTAGAGTCTTTCAGCGTGGTAGTAGTTACCGGCAAAACACAAGCAGCAGCTTCAGAGCTCAGAGCACAAACACACACACTGAAGAGCCACACCCAAGCTTCTTCTAGTTTCAGTTTCCAATTCAGCTCCCATGGGCTGATCTGTTACCATGCCTTTTTCATTGGTTGACTTTGTTAGTAAGCTCTATTCCAGTTCATGAATATGACAGATGATAAGGAGGAATGAGGAAAGGCTCAAACCCTGGGGAGCCCCACATTGCAGGGTTCAGAGCTTGACTTCTCTTTTCCTATCAAACATCAACTGGAACTGGCCATCAAAGGAGGAGAACCAGCATAACACAGTGTCTCCTACTCCCAACCCCTGAAGCCAAACCAGAAGGCTGCCATGGTTGATGGTACTGAAAGCTTTCAAGAAACCCCAGAATAATGCTAGAATGGATGCACCACCTCTATCAAGTTAGATGAAAAACCCTGCAGATCTTAGAATATTTGCAATTTGTTTATTTATTATTTATTTATTTATTTGTCAAGCAAGTATTAGATAACAGGTATAAGTATAAACATGATTAGGAATACATGAAATGGATACAAATAAAAAAAAAAAAGAAACACTAGGACAGAGTCAGGTAGAGTATTCCAGACATTGACTACTCTGTTGCTGAAGTTGTATTTCCTGCAATCAAGTTTGGTGTGGTTAACCTTGAGTTTGTATCTATTGTGTGCTCTTGTATTGTTATGGTTGAAGCTGAAGTATTCATTGACAGGTAGGACATTGCAATAGATAATTTTATGTACTATACTTAAGTCAGACCGAAGGCGGAGTAGTTTTAGGTTTTCTAGGTCTAAAATTTCAAGTCTGGTTGCATAAGGTATCCTGCTATGAGTAGAGGACTGGAGAACTCTTCTCGTGAATTATTGAGTTATTTTCTTTTGCAAAGCCAGATTTAAACAAGCTGGAGAAGATGCTAACATTTTCAGGATCTGGGCAAATGGTTAGTATTTTGACTTTAACATCGGAAGAATGGCAGTCTCTGTGGAACAACCCCTCAATTGTATTCACTGGCTGAAAGCAAGCATCTAACTACCCCAGGTCAGCTTTAAAAATGATCCTTGACTGAACTGCAATCAGCTGCATTCATATAGTATGCTAGGCCACCGTACAGCGCGCTGAGCCAAAGCTGAACATTTAATCCAGTAAATATGTCCAGCTACGTCATGGGCACCGTGCCTTAATCCATGGAGAATGACTTTTAGACAGGCAATGGATGGCTGTGAGATTTTTCGAGCAGAGGTTGCTGTCTTCGATGAATTTCAATGGCCACCAAGAGTCATGACAAATTAATACAACCCTTAAGTTGCAAAACCGGTCATCCTCAACTTACAACCGTTCGTTATTGAGCTTTCACTGTTACAACAGCATTGAAAAAAAGGGACTTAGGCCCGTTTTTCACACTTGTGACCATTTCAGGATCCTCTTGGTCACATGATCAAAATTCAGATGCTTGGCAACTGGCACGTTGTGATAAAAATCAACCATTCTGGAGACACTTGAACAATATATAAGAGCTTTATTATGAAGCTTTTGCAAAAGGGAATTCTGCTCATGGGCAGAAGACATGGTTTCCAGGAAGGCTGAGGTTTATATACAGGTTCAAATATACAGTATCTGCCCCTTTCTGGGTTCACAATCTATCCAGCTACGTATTCAGTTATGCAACACCCCTGTTAATGTAGTATACCATCTGTTTCCTTGTCCTGTTTACCAGTTCCATTTCCAATAATCTCCATCATTATTAACATGACACTGGACAGCATGACCTGCCAAATATATATATATATAATCTTGACACCAAACAATCGAGAATTCTTACATAATATTCCAGTAAATTATCACAAGCTATCTTACGTTAACACAGAGGTTAAAAATGGCATTACCATTGCTTTTATATTTTCACAGGTATAATTCTACATATCACACATGTATTTATGACAGTTGTAATGTCCTGGGGTCATGTGGTCACCCTTTGCAACCTTATGACTAGCAAAACCAGATTCATTTAACAACCTGTTACTAACTTAACAACTGCAGTGATTCATGTCACAATTGCAGCGAGGTAGGTCCTAGAATGGGACAAAATTAACTTAATAACTGTCTGTGTTAGCAGCAGGAATTTGAGCTCAAATGTGGTCATTAAGTCAAGAACTGCCTGTAAAGATTTTTGTGGTTGGTCATCCCTCTCTAACTTTTCTGAATATTAAAGTGCAAAATTAAGCATATTTAGGTTTGCATTTACATTTGCCAGAAATGAGGTGGCATTCACTCCGAAGCTGAGTTGATTAGTTTGTTTGTTTGTTTGTTTGATTGATTGATTCAATTTATATGCCACCCATTTCACTTTGACAGACTCTGGGTGGCATTCAGTATTTATCACAAGAAATGAAGATCGGACCCAGATTGTGGAGATTTTTCCAGGCCTCCTTTGCTGACATTGTTCAACATTTAAAAAAGAAAGCCACTCAAACAGTTCTTTTGTTTACATTCATCAACTATAACTTACACAAAGGCAGTTATACAAATACAATTTTAAGCGTATGGAAACCCGAATTATATTGGAGTCTGACATTAGTTCTATTCCTGTCTTTCGTCAAGCAATTAGTGTTTAACTCCTTGGAAATAAACCTGCCATCCGATATCACCTTTAACAAAATAGATTTAAAATACCAACCTGTTCTTTTACAGAATATAATAATATAGCTTCATTGTGGTTATTACTGAATGGCACCTTAATTTGCTTTTTATTAATTTAGATACTGGCTGGGTTTGAAGAATCCCTTTTACTTTGTTCCATTTAATTTTCTGCCTTGCCGGAAACGAACTTTTAAAATAGAGGATACAAAAGGGAAATGATTATTAAACAGATCCCTTGCCATTCCTCTTAAAACGTTTTGTAGGCTACACAGCGTTGTACCTCTGCTTTAATTCTCTTGCTTACAAGCAATTTGCAATTTGAGCCATCATCTTCCTAACCTTTGCTAGGCTGGTACGTCCTTGAGGTAATGCGGAAAGTTACAGTAACACATTAGTACTAGTTTATTGAGCTCTGGCACTACCTGAGATCTAATGATATTTAACTCGGCACCTAATATGAGGTTTACGAGTGATTACAAAGCTGTCCTTTGGGACTGGGATGTGGGACAATTTCCAAATGAGTGGCCAAACACTGACGGATTGACTTGTAGGCCTGTCAAAACCAATTATCTCCCTTGACAACTCAATTTGGGTTGTTGTGTTGCTTTTTTTCCCAGCGCATATTTTTGCTGCTTTAACTTTAACGGCAAAAAAATAAATAAATCTGCAATTCATGAGGGCCCCTCAAAGGCTTTTCTTTTTCTTTCTTTTTTTCCCCTTCCACCCTTTTCTTACTGTCTGTTTTGTGAGGAATAGAAGATTTGCATAAACAAGGCTTTCCGTGGAGCTGGGGAATTTGAAGGCTGGGCAGATAATCTATCGTCAAGTCTAATCAAACACCCTGCCTCTGATGGACCTCTGGGTTATATATTCTGTATTAATTTATGGGTGCTGCTTTTAGCTGTTGTAATTAAAGGCCACTTTTAATTAAGCCTTTAGGATAGAGACTATAATCAAAAGCGGAGTAATCAACCCTCCTCCTTGCTATCTTATTTGGGGTGTCTTTTGGGTGAATTGCTGGAGCCGGCATGTTACTTTTTACTTCGGTAAGAATTCAGAAAGCACTGAATCTTCCGCATGGATCAGTCCAGATTTCTCTTAGTTCTGTAACCATTTCAGGACTTTTAAAAAATGCCCTTTCAGGTTTCATAATACTCAGTATCAATCTTTCCACCTCTAAGGCTTAGAAGAAACATGGGTTTGTTCCAGCTTGGTATGACCCCATTATAATGAAGGTCTTTTGCATTTCTTGTGACTGTTTACTCCTCCTCCTCCTCTTCCTCCTCCTCCTCCTCCTCCCCCACCCCGCCCCCAATGCAGTCCTAGGCTGTATCAACACAGGGATAATATCAAGGGCACGTAAAGTGTGAATACCACTTTATACCGCACTGGTAAGTCCACACTTGGAATACCGCGTCCAGTTTTGGTCACTACGATACAAAGCAGATGTTGAGACTTTAGAAAGGATGTAGAGAAGAGTAACAAGAATGATTAGAGAGCTGGAGGCTAAACCATGAAAAGAACAGTTGAAGGAACTGGATACGTCTAGCCAAGCAAAATGAAGACCTGATAGCAGTCTTCCAACATTTGAGGGTCTGCCACAGAGAGAAGGGGGGGTCAATCTATTCCCCCCAAGCAGGACAAGAAGCAATAGGTGGATTATTAAGGAGAAATCCTACCTAGAATGAAGAAGAAAGTTCCTGTCAGTGAGAATAATTAACCAGTGGAACAGCTTGTCTCCAGAAGTTGTGGTTCCATCACTGGAGGATTTTCAAGAAGAGATTGGACAGCCATTTGTCTAGAATAATATAGAGTCTCCTTTTTGAGCAGGAGGTTGAGATAGAAGTTCTCCAAGGTCCCTTCTAATTCTGTTATTCTATATTCTGTATCCTTCTCTTCCCCTTCCCTTCCCTCCCCTTTCCTGGTGTTGGCGATCTACTTCTCCTTAGAATAGGACACCACCCTACTAAAGGTTTCAGTCCATCTCCTGAAGATCATGGAGCTAATGAAATTGAAGATTTTGGTTTTTTATAGCCTTCTCCTTCCTATGGCTGCCCGTAGCTGCTAAGTATTCAGGTCAGCAAGGCTTGGGAAGTGGACAACCTCCCAAATACCTTTTCCTCAGTTGTGTCCAGCGATTCTTGAAGGAAGCTATTTCGATGTTTCAAAACTTTGCCCTGAAGGAATCACAAGTCATTTTCCTTTTTTTTTTCTGCTTGTGCTGCAGACAAGCATAAATTATGGGACATACAAAGATGCGGTGTTAATCTTTCAAAGGGGGAAGGAGGGAGAAAGAGCCGGACAGAGTTCGTGACGAGTGGGAACTCCGAACTCTGAAGCCAAGGTGCGGGCAACGCTGCCCTCCAGTTGGATAAAACTCTTGACAGAGAAGATGGCAACGTGCATTTCTACCTTCCTGTCTCGAGACAGACAAAAACAAGCCATGCACAGCTACCTGGCTGCAGTGTTCTGTGCATGCCCTCATTCTAAATATCTGCTTGCGCATGACATTTACCGAGGAACAACATTTGCAAATTACTTGTTTGATTAACACCCATGTCTCTCTCACGCTTTCGAAAGGGTAAAGTAATTGAACGCCAAACCCAGTTGTTATTTTTTTAAAAAAATGTGAACTTTTATGGAAGATGCTGTCCTAGACTACAAATTCCCCTCAACTTTTATTTATTTATTCATTCATTTATTCGTTCATTTATTTATTTATTTATTTAATGCTCTCTGTCTGTCAGGGCGCGGAAAAGATTTGTGCTTTCCAATGATACATTGAGTTGGAGCGTCTCGGCAGTCACCGCCGCTGAACTGCTGAATATGATTCCACCGTTCTGCTGTACTAACTTGCAACAGGTTTAAATTAGTCTGGAGCCCGGTTTGAAGGGTTCGCATTAATATTTTAAGGCACTAAAACAAATAACTTGCCTTCTCCCATAGACGCCACCAAACTTTAATGCCTTTGGAGCAGTGGTGGGATTCATTTTTTTTTTTTTTTACTACCGGTTATGTGGACATGACTTGGTGGGCATGGTTTGGTGGGCATGGCAGGGGAAGGTTACTGCAAAATCCCCATTCCCTCCCCACTCCTAGGGGAAGGTTATTGCAAAATCCCATTCCCTCCCCACCCCCACTAACCTGCTTTCCAGCTCTGTTCTCCTGGGCGGGGCAACCAAAGAAGACCCAGCCAATCAGCTGGGACTCAAGAGGCAGAGAAGAGATGGGGTTGGCGGGGCCACTCAGAGGTGGCATTGGCCGGTTCTCCGAACTACTCAGAATTTCCTCTACCGGTTCTCCAGAACCGGCCAGAACCTGCTGAATACCACACACACACACACACACACACACATACACACAAACACACACACACACACACACACATTCTTATGTTTTCACAGGTATTTATCTGTAAGGTATTTAGGTTTCTTTGGGTATTTTCCCAAAAAATACCTGAAGAAAATACCCGAAAGAAAATACCTGAAGAAACCTAAATACTATATATATATATATAGAACCTCAGAATATATATATATATATATATATATATATATATATAT
>NW_020769351.1:2247739-2262931 GCF_900518735.1 Pseudonaja textilis
CTCCTCCTCCTCCTCCTCCTCCTCCTCCTCCTCCTCCTCCTCCTCCCATAATCCCTTATGGGATGGAGTCTGTCTGGGCAACTGAATGGAGTGATTACTGGCCGGATGCTCTTCCTGTCACCGATGTGGAGTTTTGTTCAGCAGATATATTCTCATCGTGCCCAGAGAGAGAAATACTTGCCTCTCCCTGGGATTGAACTCACAACCTCCTAATGTGAGGCAAGAGCTCCACCTCTAGGCCACCACACCACTCACAACAGTGCATTTAGCGATCATTCAAAATTACAACGGCTCTGAAAGAAGTGACTTATGACCATTCTTCACACTTAGAAACCATTGCAGCATCATGTGACCAAAATTCCGGGTGCTTGGAAACCTGTATATATGACGGTTGCAGCCTCCTGGGGTAACGCAATCCCCTTTGGTGAAGTTCCGACAAGCAAAATCAATAGGGAAGCCAGATTCTCTTAATAACCATGTTATTAAGTTAACAACTGTAGTCACTTAACAACTGTGGCAGAGGAAAGGTCATAAAATGGAGCCAAAGTTATCTAACAACCGTCTCGCTTAGCAACATGAATTTTGGGCTCAGTTGTGGCTGTAAGTTGACTGTGCAAATAGTCCTTGACTTGTTTAGCATCATTTGTTTAGCAGTTCTTCAAAGTCCCGATGCACCTACCATGATGGTGCAGTGGTCAGAATATTATTGCTGACTCTGTTGACTGCCAGCAGTTCGACTCTCATCCGCTCAAGCTTGATTCAGTCTTCTGTCCTTCCAAGGTCGGTAAAATGTGGACCCAGATTGTTGGGGGCAATAGACTCTGAAATCTGCTTAGAGAGGGCTGTAAAGCACTGTGAAATGGTATATAGCTCTCAGTGCTATTGCTATCTTCCTTCCCTCCCTCCCTCCCTCCCTCACCTGCCCCCAATGGTTAAAATGCAGCATTGCAGGCTAATTCTGCCCACAGCCAACAGTTCAATTATCACTGGCTCAAGGTTGACTCAGCCTTCTGTCCTTCCAGGGTCGGTAAAATGTGGACCCAGATTGTTGGGGGCCATAGGCTGATTCTGTAAGAGAGGATGAAAGCACTGTGAAGCAGTCTATAAGTCTCAGTGCTATTGCTATCTTCCTTCCTTCCTTCCTTCCCTACCTCCCAATGGTTAGAATACAATATTGCAAGCTAACTCTGCCCACAGCCAGTAGTTCGATTCTCACTGGCTCAGGGTTGACTCAGCCTTCCATCCTTCCCAGGCCAATAAAATGAGGACCCAGATTGTTGGGGGCAAGAGGTTGACATTGCAAACTGTCTATAAGTCTTACTGCTATTGCTCTTGTATTGTTACCTAGTGGGTAGTTGTGATTTGTTGAAGGTCACCGAATGAGTGATTGCAAATAGAGACTACTTAGAGACAGCATTGCTTTTTTTTAAAAAAAAAGAAGGGGAACTACAGTTCAGCACACAAAATGTGTTTCAGAGAAGGAATGCATTGAGCATTAAGGCCGTTTCCAAATAACTCTAAATGACCAGGGCAAAATTAACAATCTCTAACGTTGCTTATCGGTGTAAAATGTAAAGAAAGAAGGAGAGGAAAAAAAACAACAACAGTATCCAGCTTAAACAAAAAAAAACTACATTCTGCAAAATTTAATTTGGTTGTGCATCATCAATTCTACGGTTCTGGAAAGAGTAAATTAAAACTTCCTTCTAAACTATAGGATGCAATTTTTTTGTAATAGATTTATGGACTACAGGACGGGCACGTTTGGGGTTTCTTTTTATTTCGCCCCCATAAACAGTGCCATTATATCTGCTATTATTCTTGTTTACTTGACTTCCAGGCTGCTGGCAATAGTGCAATAATAGATTTGGAGAATTTATACATTCTATGGAACACTGGAGCAACAGCAAGATTGATTTGAGCTAACATTGATCATATCTGCCTCGGTGGCAATATTGCCTCCCCGAGGGAGGTCGAAATGGGGAGGGGGAGGGGGAAGAATAATTGGGTGGTGCACAGGTCCTCTGGGTACCAGCTGCATCACCCTAGTTGATGAAAGAGAGTGGAATAAATTACCATCCAAGGCTGAGTTAATTTATTGGTCCCAAGAGTTAGCTCTCTTATGCATAGACTTACATCCACTTGAGCAGACAACTCTTGCCTTATCTCTGCTTTGAGACTCGGGCCTGCATATAACTGGGAGTAGGACAAGCAAGGGCGTGGAGAAAGGTAGCTTCTCCAGAACTTGAGACTCTCTACCTGGGTTGCAGTGACCGCTGGGACACCCGCATCAGACCACAAGGTAGCCCTTGACTTACAGCAGTGCGTTTAATGACCATTCGGAATAACAACGGCCCTAATAAAGTGACTTATTAACCATGTTTTACACTTAACAATCGTCGCAGCATCCCCCATGGTCACATGATTGACATTTGAATGCCCTGCAGATGCAAATTAAAATCAAAAACATCCTGGAATGTGCAGAGGTGGATAGGTTAACTCTACAAATTGAAGGAGAAGAAGATTCGGACTACTTCATAACACGGGAATTATTCTGTAAATGGTTAAATGACAGATATTGAGGTTAGAGGAGTGGAATTAGGGGAAATATGGTTTATAGAAGAAAGAAAAACAGATGAGTAAATGTTTCTGATGGTTACATAATTGATACTACAATGGAAGATAATGGATGTTATAATATGATGGATGTTATCATATTTGTTTATATGTTATTGCATATGATCATATATATATTATCATAATGACGATGATCTTATTTGTATCTTAACACCTTGGACACCTTAGAGAGCACACTGCTCAACATAGAAAGGAAATGTATGATATAAAATGATGAAAAAACAAATATTTGGAGACATTCGGATGCTTGGCAACTGGCATGTACTTATGATGATTGCAGAATCCTGGGGTCAAGTGATTCCCTTTTGAGACCTTCCAACCAGCAAAGCCAGATTCAATTAACAACTGTGTTACTAACTTAACAATTGCAGTGATTCGCTTAACGACAGAGGTCAAGAAAGACCATAAAATGGGCCAAAATTCCTGTCATGCCCCTGTCGGAATCTGACTCAGACGGGGATGCTGATAGGGAGTGGGAGTGTGGTTCTGTTGGCTGTGGAGGAAACTGGGGAAGGGCAAAGTCTGGCTGGCAGAGCAGGGGAACAGTAGAGCAAGGGAGAGGGAGTTCAGAGATAGACCCAGACCCACCCCCTCTTCATCCTAGGGCACGCAGGGAGGTACGGAGAAGGGAGCAACATGAGTTGCATGGCTTGCGGGGGAGGAAAGGACCCTGATTCCCTTCATTAGCGGCAGCTGGGAACACAGTGTATAAAAGAGGAAGCTGCGCACGGCAAGTTGTTGGGAGCAAACGTGAATTTATCATGGCTTATCTGTGTTCCTGGCACCTTCCCAATTGTGTGAGTTTTGCCGTGCTTTCAGGTCTGCAATTTCTTCTCCTGCCCTGTCAAGTTAATTACTTCAGCTTGGTTTGTTTGGATGTTTAGTTACAGTTTGTATGGACCTTGTTTTGGACTGAATTTTCTACAGTTAAAGGCTGATCCTGGGAGAGTTTTTCTCCAGCCGAAGGTAACCTGGACATTGGGGGCAAAGTTGGAGATAATAAGGGGACTCTTATTGCTTATTTGACTGTGTTGCCTCTGTTCCATGTTCTGGGTCATCACAATTCCCTCAACAAATGTCTCAGCAACAGAAATTTTGACCAAATCTGGACATTTAGCAGAAAACAGGTGATGTTGGAACCGGTAAGCCATTTATCTTCCCAGGATGCTGTTTTCCATTGGTGTGTGTGTGTGTGTGTGTGTGTGTGTGTGGCAGATGAACAGACTTCTAAACCAAAATCCTAGGCTGCAACCATCCTACTAATTTAACAACCGCGGTGATTCACTTGAGAAACGTGGCAAGAAAAGTCGTAAAATGAGGCAAAACTCACTTAAGAAATTTCTCACTTAGAAACATAAATCTTGGGCTCAGTTGTGATCATCAGCTGGGAACTACCTGTATTTCAGTCTCTCGTTTTTTTTTTTTCATATTCGTCCATTTTGGGCTCTCTAGGACCCATAAATCTCGTTCATCTCATCCTCTGATTAGTTTGAAAAATTCTTTGAAAGCTCCCACTTAAAATGGGAACATTGTGCCTGTCTTTTTTTTTAAAGGATTCATTTTTGTTCGCGATGTAATGTACACGTTCCTTAACGCATTACATTGTATACAGTTTCATGAATATATGTATTTTTGTGCAGACTTTCCCCTCATGTGCATTTATTTTGTAAGAACTCAGAGAAGGTAACTCAATTTCAGTTTACTTAGTGATTCAAAAAATAGCCAAGTTTATGTTCACTTTTTTTTTTCTTTTAGCATTCTCCAGCCTGACACTCTAGAAGTGATTTATAGGACCCATTTCTAAGCCAACTGAAGGGTGCCAAATTGGGGAAGATTATTGCAACAGAAAAAAAAAAGTTTAAAAAAATGCTGGCAGACTCTGTATCAACATAGATACTGTTGATGCTAAGCCATTGCAATGCGAGAAATCTACTACAGGTGGTCCTCGACTTGTTTAGAGTATTGCAGAATAAATTCAGCGCCAGAAAAGTAAACACAGAGGGCTGAGGCTTCATTTAACTTCTTTATAAACACATAAAGTAAATTTTACAATACCAGTTGTAGATTTCTCCAACATGGAGCAAACTCAAACAGAAGGAGACATGTTACAGGTTCAGAGCAGAACAGCAGCAACTCAGGAGCTCAGAAACAGACCTCAGTCTCACTTTAGTTCAGCAGGCAAGACACACAGCAGAGGAGAGAAGCCGTTTCACTTTCAATAGACAGACTCGGAGATTAACAGAGTTGCAGAGCTTAATATAGAGCCACGCCTGGGAAGATGGGAGAGCAGCGTTCCAATATTTGAGGGGCTGCCACAGAATGGGAGGGATCAAGCTATTTTGCAAAGCAAATTTTCTGACAGTGAGAACAATCAACGCAAGGAACAGAAATTGCCTTCGGAAGTTATGGGAGCTTCATCACTGGAAGCGTTCAAGAAGAGACTGGGCTACCATCTGTCAGAAATGGTGTAGGGTCTCCTGCTTGGGCTGGGGGGGTTGGACTAGATGACCTACAACATCCCTTCCAATTCTATTATTCTGTTATTATTCTGTTTGGTGACTCTGGAATAGAGTAGAGTAGAGTAGAGTAAAGTAGAGTAGAGTAGAGTAGAGTAGAGTAGAGTAGAGTAGAGTAGAGTAGAGTAGAGTAGAGTAGAACAGAGGTGAGCTGAGCTGAGCTGGAAGGGACCTTGGAGGTCTTCTAGTCCAGCCCTCTACTCAAGCAGGAGAACCTATGCCATCTCAGACAAGTGGCTGTCCAGTCTCTTCTTCAAAACCTCAAGTGATGGAGCACCCACGATTTCTGAAGGCAAATTATTCCACCGGTTAATTTTTCCTCCTCACTGAAGTTTCTCCTCAATTCCAGGCTGATTCTCGCCTTGATGAATATCCCTCCATTGTTTCCTGTCCTGCCCTCCAGTGCTTTGGAAAATAAATTGAAATAAATAAGTTTCACATTCCATTTTCAGGCTCCGGCCGGCCGGTATCTTCCAGCTTGACACCTCTGGTTCCTGCCACCTTGTCATCCCTCCTCCCTTTACCTACCCACTCCCTTACTTCCCTAATTGCTTTCCCTCCCCCCATGCACTTTATGGCCTGATGCCAACAATGTGAAGCAAAGATGGCGGGTCTGACAGCTACCTCGGAGTAGGTTATTGTAATATTGAGAGCATCGTTCCAGTCAGGGTGCTTTGTTTATTCATTCATTTAAACTCATTGGGCACCCAATGAAGGGCATACGAGGCACGCAACCACCCCAGGGGCATCAAATTGGCACCGAGTTGGTCTTGATTTCATTTTTAGCCAAGTGCTGTTTTAAAGGAGAAGCACAGCATTGCTGGTATCCCTCCTTCAGCGACCAACTTGAGCAAGTCTTTTACTACTAATGAATTGTTTATTTGTTTATATATTGATTCGATTTGTTAAGGCCACTGAGTTCGAAAAAGACTCTGGGAGACTTATAACATATCTAATACATTCAGTTAGAAAATGCACACAGTGAAAACAACATAACACATTTTTTTTTCCCTCCCCCTTGGATCCAAGGAATACTTTTCTTGATTGTACGAGCAAAGGTCTCACATTGTCCCTTCTGCTCCAACCGATTTAGGAAAAAAAAAAATCTTGATTTGTCTACATAAAAGTCAATTTGATTCTTGGCAAAATGCAAGCAGAAAAAGGCAAGAGATGGAAATTACTTAATTATTTAAAAGATGGAAGTTGCTTAGCTCCTACATTTCCTTCTTTTAAATGATGTGATTGTGGTTTGTCATTAAATATCTGTTACCTGCAATTCCTTGCAGGTAACGGATAGTCATCACTTATCACCATTTCCCCTTCTCTAAAGAAGGGGAAATGGTGATAAGCGATGATTTTTCCCAGAGATTTGGGGTTCTTTCAAGAATCCACTAATAATCTGAGGGGGGAGAAAAGGACAAGGAGAAAGATAACCAATTAATGCAGAATTAGTGGGCATATCTTAATTTCCATTGGTAAGAAAACACTTAAATAAGCCTCCTAACTTGTGCAGTATTCTAGATTCTGTATCTTAACTGTAGATTTGGAGATACTAATGTTTTCCTGAAAATTAAAAACAGGATTAGTACATGTTTCCTAATTTGCCGATGGCAATTAACTTCTAAAATCTGCTAACCTTTCAGCAGTCTTCCTGTTATCATGGGAGGGAAAACTGACATTTAAATTCAACGTACAAACACTGAATGTGTAAGGACGACACTGGTTCTATTTTTAAAAGAAGAGGATGTTGTGGGTTTTTATATTTTTAAATTCAATATAATTACAGTTGGTGACTAGCAGTATAAAATACAGAAAGAAGGACCAAACGAATGAAAGCAATGAAGCAATAAAATCTGAAGAATATTGACTTTAAAAAGCCCCAAATTGAGGCACCTTATTATTATTATTATCACTATTTTTAAGGAAATTGCTGAAAATGAAAACTTAGCAACATGATAATGGGTGTGATGGCGGGATGCGAACACAGTCACAGAAAACACGTGAAGCCCCTTTTATTCCTTCACTTTGCTTCCAAGCTCCGAATATCTTTGATGGAAGACAAAAACACTCCCACACCAACAGTTAAATGAAGAAGGAAAAAAGCAACACAAACCAGGCAAGATAAGGGCTGGAGAATGTTATAACACACACTGGGAAGGACGCCACACTCAGAGAGGAACTATAAATTAGAGATATTTACACGCTTTGTTTCCAGGTTTGCCAGAACGCAGGTCCAAACTCTTATCCAGTTGTCACAGCTGCAGCCCATGAAGAGGATCAAGGCCCTCTCCTCCTGAGTAGACTATGCCTCTCCCTTATCCTCTCCTCCCTGCGTGCCCTAGGATGGAGAGGGGATGGGCCTGGGTCCTCCTCTGACTGCCCAGCTGGCACCCAGTCAGGGCTGCTTCTTCTTCTTCTTCTTCTTCTTCTTCTTCTTCTTCTTCTTCTTCTTCTTCTTCTTCTTCTTCTTCTTCTTCTTCTTCTCCTTCTCCTTCTCCTTCTCCTTCTCCTTCTCCTTCTCCTTCTCCTTCTCCTTCTCCTTCTTCTTCTTCTTCTTCCACCCACCTTCTCAGACGGTTGCCTGGTCAACAACTTCCTTCTGGTTCCTTTCTCAGTGGTGATCTTCTCCTAGACCTCTGAGGAGAGAAATCCTCCCATTTTTGCTTAGGCCTCTTTGAGTTGGGTGATCTGTCATAGGTCATGAGGTGGTATTCAGCAGGTTCTGACCAGTTCTGGAGAACCGGTAGCAGAAATTTTGAGTAGTTCGGAGAACCGGCAAATGCCACCCTCTGACTGGCCCCACCCCCAATTATTCTCTGCCTTCAGAGTCCCAGCTGATTGGCTGGGTCTTCTTTGGTTGCCCTGCCCAGGATAAGGGAGGAAAGCAGGTCAGTGGGGTGGGGAAGGAATAGAGATTTTGCAGTATCCTTCCTTCTCAAGTTGTGTTGAGCACAATTCCTTTACCTCCAGCTGATGCCTAATTAGTCTCTGGGGTTATCCCAACAATTAGTCCCTTTGGCTAAGAGCATGTGTTACCTCGACCCTTCCACCTCCTGGATTCCTTCTACTGGAGCTGAAGACTCTTTAGCCCACAGCAGTCTCTGACATTCAGAGTTTATCACGCTGTGTTTTTATGGGTTGATCTAACTGGGATTCCCTTGCTGCAATTAATGAGTACCTTGGGGTCTACCCCTCTTCTTTCTTAAGTCTTCTAATCCAAGCTCCTTGGTCTTCTCTGGGATTATTTGGATACAGAGACCCAAGGAGAAGAAAAAGTGGGAAGCAGGCACTTCTGGTTTCTAGCGCAAAAAATGCCCATTGCGGACAATGGGTTCACTTCATGACCACCACAAAAAAAAGGTCATAAAATCAGATCAGTCACATGATGATGGCTTAATGTCCAGTGTGACTTATGAACATAATTCCAGGCTCAATTGTGGTTGTAAATTGAGGAAATGAGAAAATGTCCTTGCTGTCAGAATGCCCGGAATGGAATCTTGGAGCTCTCTAAAAATTGTCCTGGAAAACATGAAACTAAATTGATCATGTTCTTTCCATATCTAAATAGATATGAAGCCAAAGGCACTCCAAGTACCATGGACAGCACCAGATAGTAGAGGAGAGAAACTGTTGGCCTTGGCCTTGTCTCCAAACGTGGCAATTTTAAGACTGAGATACAGATGCAGATCAACAGAGTTGGAAGGGACCCTGTAGGTCATCTAGTCCAACCTTGTGAAGAAGCTATGGCTGGCTGAGGAATTCTGGGAGTTGAAGTCCACAAGTCTTAAAAGTTGCCTAGTTTGGAATATATAGGAGAAGGGCAGGCAGAAACTAGGGGTGGAGTCAAGAGAGGAACCAGCCTAGATGTTCTGACCCAGCCTTTGTAGAAGCAAGAAATAAATTTCCCAGAAAGAAAACCCCCTCTTTATTTACACCTTGGGAATTAATTGCATTTAGGAAGGAGTCCTGCAAGAAGTTAACTGAAACAATAGTCCTTATCGGCTCATTATGATGAATGCAAGGCTGTGAACTCCCAGCCAGAAGGCTGCAAATTAAATCAGTCCAACCAGAGAAATAGACAAACCTCAGTTCTGGCAAGGCTGTCTTTATCACATGAAACCCACAAGGTGCAAACTTTCCAGAAATTACAAACCGTTGTCTGCGACAACCAAACCGCTCCCCTTTCCTCCTATTTATTCCCCAGCCAGTCAGGGGCCAGTCAGCATCCATGTTTGTTTTGCTTCCCGAGCCAGCTCATTGTCCTCTGTTGTTCACCTCTCCTATCTGCTCTGCACATACGCGCCTCTGGAACAGGCCCCAGCTGTTCCTCCTCCTTACTCAACTCTGACTCTAAAGGCAGCCACCTCTCTGGCTGGGAAATGCCAGATGGCCCTGGTTATCTCTGCATCCGATGCCGAGCATCTGTCAAAGCCTTCCCCAGACTTCAGAACCGGCCCAGGTTCTTCCCCAACCTCCTCCTCATCCGAGTCTGTTATGTTCCCGTAAGCAATCTAAGTCCACCCCCTTCTGAATTCTGTTTACTCTTATCTGACCCTAATTTAGCGCTGACCATTAGTTGACTAGATTCTTGTGTATAGGCATGAGCAATAAATCAGCTTAACTGGATCTTAAGGTATTTTTTTTCTGATTCTTTGTACTTTACAATAAGAGGACATGAGCCTTCTACCCCCTTGACCAACATACTTGAAGGCCAAACTTCTCTGAGACTACGTCTTTAAGTGTGGTCATACTTCCTGGCACTGGATGCAGACAAGACAAGATGCAAAGTCATCTCATTGCTTCAGCATTCCAACCAGGTTTAGTGGGCGCAGAAATGACTGGCTTCTTGTTCTTCCATCTGTCTGGAGCCTGACAGCTCTAATAATGATACATCTGATGCACTGAAAGAGAAGAGAAGAGAGTTTAGGAGTGCTAAGTTCCATTCCAGTGGGTCTCTTCTGTCAAAATGAAAATTTCTTCAAAGGAGATCTCTCCTGAGCAATGGATCTAGAGCCAATTCAGATTCAGAATAGAGCTGGCTGAGGAACTCTGGGAGTTGAAGTCCACAAGTCTGGAGACCCCTGCCCTATACAATTCCAGGCAAATAGCTGTTGAGTCTCTTCTTAAAATCCTCCATTGATGGAGCACCCACAACTTCTGAAGACAAGCTATTCCACTGGTTAATTGTCCTCACTGTTAGGAAGTTTCTCCTTAGTTTTAGGTTGGTTCTCTCCTTGATTTGTTTCCATCCATTCTTGTCTTGTCTTCTGGTGCTTTGGAAAATAAATGGACTCCCCTCTTCTTTGTGGCAACCTGTCAAATATTGGAATGTTGCTATCAGGTCACCCCTAGTCCTTCTTTTCCATAGAGTGGCCACATCCAGTCCCTGCAATCGTTCTTCATATGTTTTAGTCTTCAGGCCTTCAATCATCCTAATTGCTCTTCTTTGCACTTTGTAAGGCCTACACTCTCTCCCCTTCAGACGATAAGAATGAATTTTTGAAAGCTGGGTATTTCAAAATAAACTCTTTATTGAAAAGGAAGATAGCCGGCTAACATTCAAAGCAGGGTCTAATAGGCCTCCAGGCATGTAGCTTAGATAAAGGGAGTTAAAACCCCTCCCCTTAGTCCGATGTGGATTTCATCAATACCGAGAAGCAACATGTTAATTTCCCCAGCCTCTTTTCTGAGAACGTAGTTGAGAAAAGTTTCCCGGGAAGTTTCTTTCAGAGCCGGAATTTTTACGGCTCCTTCTCCTCTTGCTATCTCTCCAAGAGGCGACAAGTTTCCAGGCGTCTGGGCTCTAGTCCCCAGTTGTATATCATGTGTAAGTTATACAGATTCAATACAAGACTTAAGATATTCAGGTTACATCAAAAAGGATTACTTGTAAGTAATCAAACCCCCTCCCTTTCTTCTTCCATTGAAGAATGGGAGACACACGGATCTGACACACTTTCCCCCAAAGTCTTAACAGCTTTTTTGCAATGTGGTTCACTAAAACTGGGTGCAGCATTCCAGGTGTGGCCTTACTCAGGCTTTATAAGGTGGTATTAGTACTTCACATGATTTTGATTCTATGCCTCAGTTTATACAACCAAGGATTTGTATTGGCTTTTTTTGGGCTGCTGCCATACTCATGTTTAAGCAATTGTCCACTAGGACTCCAAGGTCTTTCTCATGTCTCCCCCAAACTAGACTTCCCTATAGATGTGCAGACCTTGCCTTGGCTGGATGGAGAATTCTGGGTTAGGATGAAAATCTAGACATCTGGGAAGATTTTTGGAAACATTTGTTCAATTGGACGCTGAGAAGTGAAGATGAAGCTGTCCATTTTCTCCCTTTGCCTTCTCAGCGGCGGGGGAAAAAAGGGAATTATTAGAGTTTAATGTCCCCACCTTGGAAGAGTTTTCTGGGGGCTGCATTTGGATATTGATTGAGTTGCATCTGGGTCTTGCGTTATTGTTTTCCCACCCCTTCCTTATGACTGTTCTTCTGATTGAAAGCGCTAAGTCCTAAACTGAGGACATAGGAAAAATCCTTGCATTTTTTGGCTTGTTGGAAAAATGCCGTGAGAGGGAGGGAGGTTTTGGTCTGAGAAAAAATAAGTAGCTTTGAAAAGTTGAAGTGCGCCCCCGCCCCAGTTCCTCTCCTTTGTGTTCTGATTAAATTTGGAAAGCCTCGCTTCGGATCAAAACAGCCAGAACGTTGCCCTCAGAGATCTACCAGGTCACCTCTAATTTAGCCCTTAAAAAGAAGCTTCATTGGACAACGCTGGGATTGTGCCTGGTAAATATGCAATGGGAATGGAGGGAGCTCTCTCTGCATGACTGCATTGCAGCAAACATCAAAGATTGAAAATGATATTGAGGAAGTCAAGAATCGTACCTTCAGTTGGATGCTTTCCTGAATTTACGGATTACAGAATAGCAGAGTTGGAAGGGATCTTGTAGGGCATCTAGTCCAACCCCATACTGCCCAAACAGGAGACCATACACCATGGGTGGGCAAACTTTTTGGCTCGGGGGCCTCATTGACTTTTAAAATTTGACAGTCGGGCCACCACCTGGTGTCGAAATGCCTGTCATTACAAGTCAAAATCAAATGAATGCAATCATTCAATCATTCACATCAAACCTTAATTCTGTACCAATCTTCGGCGGGCCGGATTAAAAAGACCAACGGGCCGGATGTGGCCCCTGGGCCGTAGTTTGCCCACCCCTGCCCTACACCATTTCTGATAGATGGCAGTCCAGTCTCTTCTTGAAAGCCTCCAGTGATGGAGCTCCCACAACTTCCGAAGGCAACTTCTCTTCCATGGGTTGATGGCTCTCCCTGTCAGAAAGTTTATCCTTATTTCCAGGTTGAATCTCTCCTTGTTCAATTTCCATCCATTTTTCCTTGTCTGGCCTTCAGGTGCCTTGGAAAACAGCTTGACCCCCTTCCTCCTCTCTGTGGGAGCCCCTCAAATATTGGAAGACTGCTCTCCTGTCTCCCCTGGTCCTTCTCTTCCCTAGACTAGCCAGTCCCGGTTCCTGCAACCGTTTATTGTATGTTTTAGCCTCCAGTCCCCTCATCATCCTAGTTGCTCTTCTCTGCACTCTTTCTAGAATCTCAACATCTTTTTATAGTGTGGTGACCAAATCTGGATGCACTACTCTAGCTGTGGTCTTACTAAGGCTTTATAGAGTGGTATTAGTACCTCCCTTGATTAGAACCTCTTCAAATGGCCACGGTTGAGAAAGACTTCTCTACAAAAGAACTCCCAGAATTCCTCAGCCAGCATAGTTGAAGTCCACAAGACTTAAAGTTGCCAAGTTTGGAGAGCTCTGCTCTAGTTGAACAGCTTTCTCTTCTTCAGACTGTGGCCAAGTCCAGTTCAACAACCACACAGGTATTCTTCTGAAAGTAGATAGATATATAGAATTCTTTATTGGCCAAGTGTGATTGGACACACAAGGAATTTGTCTTGGTGCAAATGCTCTCAGTGAACGTAAAAGAAAAGATACACTCGTCAAGAGTCAAGAATCATCAGTTACAACACTTAATAATAGTCATAATCGAATCCTACTAGGAAACAGTCAATAAAAATCATAAGGATGCAAGCAACAAAGTTACAGTCATACAGTCACAAGTGAGAGGGGAGGGGTAATAAGGAGTGATGAGAAGATTAATAGTAATAGTAGTGCAGACTTTGTAAATAGTGGGATAGTGTTGAGGGAATTGTTTAGTGTTTGGGGAAAAACTGTCATTGTGTCTAGTTGTTCTGGTGTGCAGGGCTCTATAGCCTTGTTTTGAGGGTAGAAGTTGAAACAGTTTATGTCCGGGATGTGAGGGGTCTGTAAATATTTTCACAGCCCTCTTTTTGATTCGTGCAGCATACAGGTCCTCCATGGAAGGGAGGCTGGTAGCAATTGTTTTTTCTGCAGTCCTAATTACTCTCTCAAGTCTTTGTCTGCCTTGTTGGGTTGCAGAGCCAAACCAGACAGTTATAGAGGTGCAGATGACAGACTCAACCATTCCTCTGTAGAGCTGGATCAGCAGCTCCTTTTGGGCAGTTTGAACTTTTTGAGTTGGCACAGAAGAAACATTCCTTGTTGTGCTTTTTTGATGATGTTTTTGATGTTAGGTGTCATTTTAGGTCTTGTGATATGACAGTACCTAGAAATTTGAAGGTCTCTACTGTTGATATTGTGTTGTCTCGTATTGTAAGAGGTGGTAGTATGGGAGGGTTTCTCCTAAAGTCTAACTACCTACCTCCTAAAGTAAGATTGGGATTACTGAATTGGTTTCTAACCTGCAGTTTTTCTAATCTTAGCATGGAAGTGCCTGGTGAGAAACTTTATCCTCGTTCTTCCTGATGACCAACAGACCCCGAAGCTAGTAAATTAACTCATTCTGCCTTTTCAATGATAGATATTCTGGGGAAAGTTATGGTGGATGCCACAGAGTTTGACTGAAATGTAAATTAGCTGGCACTACGGGAAAAGTAATTTTCTGCTTAGATTTGAGTCTCTCATCTAGTTGGTGCCAACAGTCATAATTAGTGTGTACTTTTGAGCAACTGAGCCCCCCAGGAGGATGAAACTTTGCTAATGGGAAAGGAGGAGGGACAAAGAGGATCAGATCAGCGTGATTAATGAACCATAAATCCATGTTTAATCAAAGGTGAAGCAACAAACTAATTTGACATGATTTTTCAGCCCCATAAAAGGACTCCAGGTTGAGCCCAGGGTGTGATTTCATGGCAGCCGTTGCCCCTGTCCAAACGGGGAGCTGCCTCTAGAAGCCCACCAACCCACGAGAGTTTGACTTTAAGTTGCTTCAGGAAAGGTTACCTGGAGAGAGCATCTCCCATTCGTTGCGAAATTTATTTCCTGATGAATCCAATTTACATTAATGCAGGCTCATTAAAAGATAATTATTGTGCCACAGAGAGAAACGCTGCATCCATCAATGGAATGCCTCTAATTGTTTTAGTCGTATGATAAAGAGATAATCTTGCACCGAGCTTTTTCATTAATGCCACTCATATAAATGTCAAAACTAAATTCTTTTCTTTTTTTTAAATGTACCAGGCTGCCAAAACATAATTGTCTCATTATTCTTGTTGCTATTGTTATCGAAATCTGGACACCTGGTACCTGGAACCCTTGCACAGCCTTGCTCACTGCTGGCATTTTCTATTTGATAGATTTCTTGGAGTCTTTATACAAAAATGCAAATATCGGCGAACATGTTTAGCTTGTCAAGTAAAGATCACAGCCGAATGTGCTTGGCGCAGTCCTCTGCACACATAATTGAGAATAAACTGCCCTGAACAGCAGTGACTGGGACTCCCCTCCAAAATATTAATGGAAGAAGAAAATGCATTTATTTTACTGGGGGCAGTAAATATTTGGGAAAGGGGAGGATGGCAAACTACTGCAAAGTGTAGTTTCAAGGTTAAGATTCATGGGACAAACAGCATCCTGGATGAATTTCTTTCCTATCACCCTGTACCACATTGGGCTTATTTTACGCTTTAATTGCACAACTT